>JAJOOE010001585.1:0-36613 GCA_036250405.1 Solanum raphanifolium
TTTATCTCTTTCAATTTTTCCGTCTCTTCGTCAGAGTCTGATTGCTCCACGAAGCCTGCTTCAACCAAATCCCAAACTCCTTGTGATTTGAAAAGAGTTTTCATTTTGATACTCCAAAACTCATACTTTTCACCAGTAAAAATAGGCATGAATTGTTGGGAAGATGATGAAATACCATTTACTGCCATTTTTCCTCACAATTTCCAGAAAGGAACCTTGCTCTGATACCAGATTTGTTGGAAAGAAAAAGGAAGTAAAGGAGAAAGTGAACAGAAAAATAGAGCAAAAACAGAAGTAAAAGCTACTGCAGAAGATTTTGTTTCTCATTGATAATGGAAGCAACAAGTCTGCCTATAAATAGGCTTACTGTAAAATAGAAAATACTAAAATCTAGGTCCACTAAACCACTAACTACTAATTAGCTACTAATCTTCCACAATATCTAAACATGCTAAGATAAAGGAAACTAACTAACAAACTCCTAAAGACTTGGTCAAGTATCTGAATCACTTTTCAACAGATTGGAGAATGTATTTGAATACATTTGGCTTCCCTGGTGTCTCTGTTGATTATCTCCATTTTCTTATGAAAAGAATTCACTATTTTTCATTTCTTGTACATCCTGCTATTTTCTAATGCAGTTTACCAAGGATGTTTTCGTTCTATTTAACTATTCGCTCATATACATCATTCTGTTTGCTTGCTTCAGTTATCATTATTGATCTTGTTCGAGTATGCATATTGGTTGATTATATTTATACCGTCACCGCCGTCACTAATTTCACTATTTATACCCCTCAATAGACAGAAATTCCCAAATTGACTCAAATTAACCCGAATGACCCGCTCCCTATTTTAAACCCATGTCCCACCCCGTCTCTCATGATGCTTCTTCCAAGAGACGAACCCAGGATTTGAAAAACTCGGGTGCATCAATATTAAGCTAAAAAAGTTATAAAAAAAAAAAAGGTTCTCCGAGTGCACTAATATTAAGCTAAAAAAAGTTACAAAAAAAAGGTTCTACTTAGGATTGAATCCCGGTCATTTGGGTGGATTTGTTAGCTTACACTAGTACAAAGCACCATTTCATACTTTTTGTGGGGTACTATTAAAAATATTTAGTTTCTGACAGTTTCTCAAGATAAATACACATATATATATGATTTTTTCGGAAGTTAACATGTGCACGTGCACCCCACAATAGCATGTGGGTCCGCACCTCCCCTATTTTCCCTTTGTTCATCCTTTTCAATATTATGAGTTTTTGCAGAAAATTGATGATGATGATGATTATGAGATAACTGGATCTCTTCATCTTCAATACCATCAGTTGATGAAACACAAGGGGTCGTTTGGTTTGAATGCAAGTTATGCTGGGATAAGTTATATTGGGATAAATAATGCTGGGATAAGTTATGATGAGATTAGTTTTTATTGCTTGTTTGGTTTGTCATATTCAAACTTATATTCATTGCATAATTTCTAAGAATAAGTTGTTTGTTTACGATAATATCATTTTATTTATTTATTTATTTATTTATTACATTTACTTTGCAAGCTTTAATTAGTTATTCTTTTTAAAAAAAAAAAAAATTTCCATCTTATTTAGCTTAAATATTTTGTGTGTGCATTTCCATGATTGTACCGTGTGTTTTTAAAATAAACTTTCATCTTAGTTAACTTAAAAATAAAACTTCAATCTTATTTAGATTAAAAATAAAAATTTCATCTTATTTAGCTTTAAAATAAAACTTTCATCGTATTTAGTTTAAAACTAAACATTCATATTATTTAGCTTAAAACTAAAACTTTCATTTTAAATTTATTAAAGTAATAGAAATTTTATCATTAAATTTATTTACATTATAGTTGATATATGAAATATAACTTTTAAGTGACTAGTAAATTATTTAATTAAAAATATGCAATTTAGTAGTGGAGTGAACATTTTAAGAGAAATCGAAATAAAAATAAACATAAGAATTAGGCAAATAAATTCAACTTATAATATATTCATATATAAAAATTATATTTAGAAAATATAAGTTTTGAATGGAAAAATATATTATCATAAGAACAACTAATAATTAAGGTTGTGAATGTTATTATAAATGTTGTGAAAAATTATGTTACATGAATGTAAAGTGGTGTAAAAAAGAGAATTTAAGGAGGGCTATTTTTGTTATTTTACCTACTTTATCTCAGGATAAGTTATTCCAGGATTACTATTCCACCCTAGGTAAGGATAACTTATCCCAGGATTAATTGTTAATCATGGAATAAGTTATTCCAACTTTTGCAACCAAACAATGGATTAAAGGCCACTAAAAAGTTATCCCGAGATTAAGTTCTTTTATCCATCACACCAAACAACCCCTCAATGTTCTCCATTTCCATTGCTCCTTTACAAAATCTGAAAGCAACCCACGTTGACCCAATTATGAAATAGAGGAAAAGATTCAATCTTTCTCTCCACCCAATAAATTTTAAGTCACAAATGGCGCATGCCGCATATCACAAAATTCACATTTCTTGATATATTCACGGCAAAGGAAATTAAAGATCGGTAAGGGAAAGGAATATCCGCTTAATCCAATCAGTCACATTAAATGGGTAAGGGAAATGAAGAACAATCGAGGAGAAGTTAATGGGTAAAGGGGAACGGGTTATATAGAAAATTTGAAAGAATGAATAAAAAGGGAATGAGTTATACGAGTTATACTATGAGGAATTGGGTTTAAAATAGGGAATGGGTTTTTTTTTAAATTCGGATTAATTTGAATTAATTTGGGGATTTTCATCAATTGTAGGGTATAAATGATGAAATTAGTGACGGTGAGAGTATGAATAGCTTTATTTTAATGGTAGGGCTATAGTTCCACTAATAAAACAAAGTTAAGAGGTATTTTTGATTCTTTTCCCAAAATTAAATTATAAATTGATACATATATCTCTGAAAGTCGAAATAAAAAATGTGATATACAACTAGTAATGGAAACATCAATGAAATAAACAACCGACTTGGAGCTTCGACAATCGTCTACCATTTTCAAGTGCCAAATATGGCACACTTACTGCCACAAAAACAGTAGGCTTTAGGATTAATGTGAGGCTCTTAAATATTTGTTAAGGATACATGCATGCATCCTCTATGTTTACCAATTTTGTCGCTTACGCTAAATCTTAAACAGAATCCACCTACGATGGGTACACCGGATATAAAACCATACACATCTTAATTAACCAGCAGAATAAATGTTCAAGTACATATTTATGCAATCTTTAACATTTTATGCAACTTTTAACGACTTTATCACCCTAAATTTTGCTTTCCTATTTTCAAATAATCACTAAACTACCTGAGGTGTCAATAATTTGGACATCTCCCAAATACAAATTCAATATAGGGAGAAAACACATGCATACCTGAGGAAAGAAATTTATACATACAGGAACTGTCCTAAATACATCATACATTTATACGTGAACTGTCCTAAATTCATCATACAAAGAATGATTGCGAATATATTAGTTAATTAGTGTACAAATATTATGTCCTCGCACGTATGACATTTGAATTCAAATTTTACATGACATCCGTTCTAATTGCCACCTTCACGATAACGGTGTAAGTTGTGTTCAACATTTTCCAATCCTATTTAAACTGTGTTATCCAGATGATTAAGGGCAACGAAAATCACTTGACAACTCTTGGGTTTGGGGTCCTTTTCACTTCCTATATGGATAAATAAAAATTTTATTTGAACCAGCGCACTTTTGCCCATAAGTCCAATGTTATGTGGCATATATAAGACTTGTTTAGGTCTTATTTTCAGACAGATAAGAGAGAAAAATCAAGGGAGTTATTTTAGAGATTGAGAGAAAGAGAGAAAATTTTCGTTTTGCTTCAGGAAATTTCTATTCAGGCAGTCCTCTTTAAATAGAGTTTGCCACTCTTTTAACTATTGGATCTTTGAACTGGGAGTTCTAAGCATTAGAGATGGCAATGAGGTGGGGTGGGTTGAGCTTTACCCACAAAACATTTAACCCGCCCAGCACAACAACTTTTTTCATTTTCTACACACCCTACCCCACACCGTATAAATCTGTCCCGAATAAATTTTTGAATATTTGTCTTTTTTAATTAAGCTTGATATTAAAAATAAAATTCATAAAAATAAATTTATTTTTTCATTAAGTTGTATTAATTTAAAAGATAAGAACTTAAAATTTTATTTTTTAAAGGTCAATTTGGAAGCATGTAAAAGACTGTATTAGCTTATATTGAACCATTTTCATTTACTACCTTGAATATTTTAGTCACTTTAAAGAAATTATCTTAATAAGTAATGTTTTATCACTCTTATAACATGTAAAAAATTAAAATTAAGTTTGAACCCTCATAAAACCACATAAACCCGCAACCCGCTCCGCCCCACATTAGTTTTTTAAAAACCACTTCAACTCGCCCCGCATCCCACCTACCCCGCACAACCTTTAAATCGCCCCACCCCGCCTCACATCTGCCCTGCCCCATTGCTATCTCTACTAAGCATCTGGTTCTTGCATTTCAACGGTGGAGATCGGATTTGGTTGTTTGTAGCTTCTGAATTTTTGGCGTGAACAATAGCTTATTTTTTGGTGAATTCTCTCCTTTAATTCTCTAGTTTTGGTGCAATCTTGTTTCATTGTTGCTCGTCGTTTGGCACTTGTTTTGTGACCAATTTTGGAGAAAAATATTGTAACTCTTGGAGATTATAGTATAGTTTTTGATCCCGTGGTTTTTTACTCTTCACATCGAAGGGTTTTCCATGTAAATCTTTGTGTCTTGTGTGATTGGTTCATTCTTATCTTATTGTTTTTGTTTAGTTGATATACTTGTTGTCCACTTTTCGTAGTGCTTGATTTAGTTTGTATTCTCTTGGTTAATATTGAAAGGAAAAGTTTAGACTTGGTATTATTACGCTGCTATCTAGTCAGACATTCTATGTTAGTGTCTTGACTTTCCCAACAAAGTGATAACAGAGTTAGGTTATTGTTGATTATCGATTTGAATAATGGAGAAAAATATGAGCAAGATGATTTGTTTGAATGATAGTAATTATCATACTTAGAAAGACAAGATGAAAGATCTTTTATTTGTCAAGAAGATGCATTTACTTGTGTTTACTTCTAATAAACCTCAATCCACTAGGAGCAGAATTAGTCAAAGAAACTCGAAGAGTTTCCCAAGAGTCTGGTAGAGTATTAAGAAGTCCAAGTCTCTGAATTTCTTTATCGAACTTTACACTCATTCCGAACAGGTGGTCAAGATCGAACATCTAGAAAATCATTCATATGATCATAAATAGGAGTGTCATTTTTATACCTAATGTTCATCAATTATTTCAATAGAAACAACTTATTGTTGCCAGTCTTCGAAGCATGAAGTGTCTCGTGCTTGTCCCACAAACTTCTGGCATGTGTCTCATTCACAATATGATTTCTAACATTATTTTCAACTCATTGTCTGATATAACTAAAAATATGCAAGTGCTAAAAATTTCATTCCTCATTTTTCATGGACCAAGGGTTATTAGAAATAACACATGTAAATGCATATTCTTAACAAATATAAGATCTTTCATCTCGTCTTTCCAAGTATGATAGTTACTATAATTCAAATACATCATCTTGCTCATAGTTTCCTCCTTCATTCAAATCGATAATCAACTACAACCAATGCTTTGATACCACTTTGTTGGAAAAGGCAAGGCACTAATAAAGTATATCTGACATGATAGTAGTAGAATAATACACAAGTCTAAAATTTTCCTTTCAATTTGAACCAAGAGAAAATAAACTAAATCAAGCACTACGAAGAATGGACAGCAAATGTATCAACCAAACAAAAATAACAAGACAAGAATAAACCAATCACACAAGACATACAGATTTACATGGAAAACCCATTGATGTGAAGAGTAAAAAATCACGGGACCAAAATCTTCACTATAATCACCAAGAGTTACAATATTGTTCTCCAAAATTATCCACAAAACAAGTGTCAAACAACGAGCAACAACGAAAAAAGATTGCACCAAAATTAGAGAAAGAAAGGAGAGAATTCACCAAAAAAATGAGCTAATGTTCACGCTCAAAACTCAGCGGCTACAGACAACCAAATCTGATCTCCACCGTTGAAATTCAAGAACCAGTTACTGAAAAACTTTCAGTTTAAATTTGAGCACGATCCAATGGTTAAAGAAGCGTAAAACATTATTTAAAGCGGACTGCCTGAGTAGAAAATTTCCTGAAGTAAAACGAAATTTTTCTCTCTCTCTCAATCTCTAAAACGGCTCTCTTTTGATTTTTCTCTCTTGTGTATCAAAAATAAGACCTAAAAAAACCTTATATATGTCACATAATATTGGACTTATTGACAAAAGTGTGCTGGTCCAAATAAAACTTTTATTTATCCATATAGGAACGGAAAAAAAACCCTAAACTCTTTCCTGCCCAAGTTCCAGGTTTTAACCACAACACAGATGCCTAAGAGTTATTTAACACTTCAACTACATTCCCTCTTGGCTATTAAACGATAACAAGAATTCCCCTCCCTTGTAATAATATTTGTAAAGTAATTCGAAAACCCCCAAAACAAATAAAATCAACAAAATTTTGTCGATAAGGTTATTCCTAATATGTATGTTCATTCTCTCCCCAAGTCTAGGTTTTACCATTGACAGGAAAGGCATTAGAGATCATGAAAAAGATTCACTCCTCTTGGTAAATGGATTATCTAATATGGCATGTGATTAGCTCGCGACTTTTCTTTTCAACTGACCGATCATCTTAACATATTACTTTAATTAGGCCAATTATGTTACTTATTCATGTACTTAATATTTACTTATAATTATAGGTGTATATAGTAGGTGTGTCAAAATGAACCCAAATATATGTGACCCGTCCAGAATTTTATGGTTCGGCTCAAGATAATTTGGATTGGGTTCAATCTCAATTCATTCAACCCTTAACTCATTTTAAAAGAATCTTCAATTGAGTCCAATTTAATTAATCTCCGATTTTAACTCATTTTAAAACTCTTTATTTGTATTGATGTAATGTATGCTCTAATATAAAAAGTACTAGTTTCTGGACGTGCATTGCACGTGTGTCCCAGGAAAGTTTTTATAGATATGTTAGAACAATTAAAATTCTATTAAAATATATATAGTTTGAACTTTGGTTAGTAGTCAGTAAACAATGAAGTTACAAATGACTAATTTGAGCATAAATAAAAAAACTTACAACAATCAAAAGTTAATAGAAAATTAAATTAAATAAGTCCAATAGAGAGAAGATACAAAAAAAAATAATAACAACATACAAATCTTTCTTAAGACTTTAATCATAAAAATATAGATGGAAAAAAGTAATATATAGAGTTTGTACATAAGTTTTTGAATTTTTTACTACACCTTCTCTCACAACCAATCAAAATGTAAGAGTGTTGAGTTAATTGAGGAAGAGGTGACAAAAAAGTGTTGAAATTAAAATTGGTGACAAAAAAGGACTGACCAAGTCAAACTCTTTTTTAATTAGTGATTAAGATAATTGGGGTAAAAAATGTAATATTTAAATCTTCTAAACTTTTAAAAATATTCAAAATAAACCCAATTTCTAATTCTGTTTCTTTTTCTTTCAATTGCTGCGAATAAGTATCAGTTGTTAGGGTTCGTCTTCATCTGTCGTCTTCTTCGTCATCGCCATCATCTGCTCTAAAGGTAACACTCTTTTCTTTTCTTTCATTGTTAGGGTTTTGAGAGTGTAAATGTTGAAAATCCATTGGATTATTTTTGTTTATAATTTTGTGTGTTATTTTTGTCCAAATTATCACCTGCATTGCTGAAAAGATTTCTGGAGTTTATTGAGAGTTCTCTATCTGAAAATGTTTGTGATGCTGAATTTTCCTGATTTTTATTTTTATGCCTATGAATGAGAAGTAAGCCCTTCATTTACTTAGTTTAGAGAAATTAGAGAGCTAAAGGACAATAGTGTTGGTGTGGGGTTAATGTTTGATATATTTTGAACGATAATGGTGTTCTGGGATTCATTAGAGTTTGGATAGCTCATAGAATCCAGAGACATGGAAGATGAGCATGGATAAGAGAATCACGACTCACAGATTACATAGCAAGAAGCCTACAATCTCCAGAAATCAATGTGAATTTAGCATTAAAAGAACATTAGAAGCGAATAGACAATGAGAGAAAGTGACCAACTAGTGGGGATTAAGATTTTGTTGTTGTTGTTGCACTTAAATTAAGTTCAGGTAGGTCAAGTATGGATTTTTTTAATGGAACTCTAAATAGCAATTGAAAGCTATGAACCTGTGAAAGTTTAAGAATTTTGCGAGTGAAAAGTAGCAGTTGCTACATTTATAATTGTTTACCCTATTTCTTTATGTGGTTTTGAAACTAACTTTCAAAATTATCTAAATGATAATGAATTGTCTTTTTTTATTATTACATTTTGATTTTATTGTTTTATATGTAGATTGTGCATCCATGACTCCAAGGAAAAAATGAACAACTCCTACTAAAAAGTATGAAAGGTGAATCAGAACACAAAGACAAAGAGAAGAAGAAGAACTAGAAAACACAAAAATGAAAAAATCTATAGAAGAAGAAGAAGATGGAGAACATGAAATAGATGTTTCTTCTACAAATGTAAAAAGAGATGACAGAGCAGTTGAAGAGGAACAAGATGATATAGCCATTCCAGAAAAGGAGACATCTCCTATTGTTGTGTCTTCTCCGCTCAGTCCTTCACCCGATAACTTCATTATGAAGTCGATTGGGTATGCAAATTACAATTTGAAGTCAATGATGGATAGGTATCCAAACTTAAGAGGTTCTTTAACTATTAAGTCGGAGTTATGTAAATTTTCTAAATTTAGAACGATTTTAGAAAAACAAAAAATTGGTAAAGTTCTTTCGATCTTCTATTTTTGGAAATTACTAACAACTTGAAGATACTCGTATAAGATTTCAAATGAGTTTAGTCTACCAACTTCTTCGACGTCAAATTTATAGTCGTCAAAAAGAAGAAATTTGGATAAATTATAGTGGCATGCCGATTTGTTTTGAAATGAAGGAGTTTGCTATCATCAGCGGATTAAATTACCATAATGAAGAAGTGTATGATGGTGAAAATATGTCAACTAAGACAAAAATGAGACGAAAAGAAATTATTGAGGTTGTGGGAAGGAGTTGCAAGAGAAATGAGTTGATTGAACATCTCCAAACCAAAAATCTTAGTAAAGATGTAAAAAAATCATCGTGTTTTCTTTATTTTGTTCATAGCTTTCTTTGTGGAAAAGATGTGAATACAAATATCCAAAAAAGTGAATTTTGCTCTCGGCCGATAGAAAAGCATTTTCAGCTTATCCATGGGATCGTATTAGCTATGATATTACAATTAACCATCTATTGAAAGCGGTGAAGACTATTGATGGGAAGACTACCAATCTTTATTGCTTTCCATGGGCCGTTATGGTAAATTTTATTTTATTTTAGTTCATATATATATTTATTTCATTATTTTTGGGTGCTTCCAATATTTTGATCTCTTTTTTTGATTATTTTATGTAGTGTTGGGCATTTGAGGTTGTTCCTTTCCTCCAAAAGAAATATAAGGTGTTTTCGAAACAAGTGTCTTCACTGAGAATTTTTCGATGGCTTTTGGCGACTAATAACGAATCAGTTAACATTAGTGAGTTGTTTGATCCCCCTCAGGACTCGGTAAGTGTTATTCTTTAAAAAAATTTAGTTAAAGTGAAATTGTTGTTGCTTTTATGTTTTTGTTGTAGCCTTTTCAATAAGTGTTTTATTTGTTTAATTAGTTGCTGTCAATTGTTGAAGTTATTACAACAATTGCTGGAACAATTAGAATAACTTGTATATAATAATCTATAAATGCAGTAGTTGCTTTATCACATTTTAATTATTATTATTTTTACATGTAGATTGTGCATCCATGGATAATTCCTACATCTAGTGAAATGGAAATGGAAATTTTCACTAAGTCTGTGCCTAAGAAATTAACCAAGGATGATAAGATTGAAAAGCTTGAGATGGATTTGAATGGTGTTGTGGCTATAAAAAGACACATCATAATTGATGAGCATAATCTTGATGTAGGAAGTGGATGAGCATCTTCTCCAATTGTTGAGAGAGTTTTTAGTGGTGTTAGTGATGAAGGGGGAGGAGAATTTACTCCAAATGTTGATAGATGTACTAATGGTGTTGGTTTCGAAAGAGGAGGAGACTTCGCTGATATTAGTGTTGGTTTTTACTCTTCACATCGAAGGATTTTCCATGTAAATCTTTGTGTCTTGTGTGATTGGTTCATTCTTATCTTGTTGTTTTTGTTTGGTTGATATACTTGTTGTCCATTTTAATTCGTAGTGCTTGATTTAGTTTGTATTCTCTTGGTTCAAATTGAAAGGAAAAGTTTAGACTTGGTATTATTACGCTGCTATCTTGTCAGACATTCTATGTTAGTGTCTTGCCTTTCCCAACAAAGTGATAATAGAGTTAGGTTATTGTTGATTATCGATTTGAATGATGGAGGAAGATATGAGCAAGATGATTTGTTTGAATGATAGTAATTATCATACTTAGAAAGGCAAAATGAAAGATCTTCTATTTGTCAAGAAGATGCATTTATTTGTGCTTACTTCTAATAAACCACAATCCACTAGGAGCAGAAATAGTCAAAGAAACTCGAAGAGTTTCCCAAGAGTCTGGCAGAGTATTAAGAATTCAAAGTCTCTGAATTTCTTTATCGACTTTACACTCATTCCGAACAGGTGGTCAAGAACATCCAGAAAATCATTAATATGATCATAAATAGGAGTGTCATTTTTATACCTAATGTTCATCAATTATTTTAATAGAAGCAACTTATTGTTGCCAGTCTTCGAAGCATAAACTGTCTCGATCTTGTCTCACAAACTTATGTCATGTGTCTCATTCACAATGTGATTTCTAACATTATTTTCAACCTATTGTCTTGTATAGCTAAAAATATGCAAATGCTAAAATTTTCATTCCTCATTTTTCATGGACAGGGGTTTATTAGAAACAACACATGTAAATGCATATTCTTGACAAATATAAGATCTTTCATCTCGTATTTCCAAGTATGATAGTTACTGTCATTCAAATACATCATCTTGATCATAGTTTTCTCCATCATTCAAATCGATAAGCAACTACAACCAATGCTCTGATACCACTTTGTTGAGAAAGGCAAGACACTAATAAAGTATGTCTGACATGATAGTAGTATAATAATACACAAGTCTTAACTTTCCCTTTTAATTTGAACCAAGAGAAAATAAACTAAATCAAGCACTACGATGAATAGACGGCAAATGTATCAACCAAACAAAAATAACAAGACAAGAATAAACCAATCACACAAGACACAAATTTACGTGAAAACCCCTTTGATGTTAAGAGTAAAAAATCACGGGACCAAAATTTTGTCGTGACGTAATCTTACTAACCTATAGAAAAATCACTTTTTGAAATGTTCTAAGTATAAAACAATTTGAGAAAAATACTTAGAAAAGAGTCGCCACTTAATTTTTTAAAGAAATTAAGAAAACTTATAATTTTCAAAGATTTAAACAGAAAAAATCATTTGAAAATACCAAAGAGGGTTCGGGGTTCAATTTACACTTCGAGAAAGTTTTAAGCATTCGAGGTGCCCACTAACCTGAGGTTGACCTGCGACTTGACTAAAATATATTTGACTATTTTTAGGAAAATAATTTAACATAAAAATAATACTTTATAATATGTGATTAACTTGAAGAAAATAATTAAATAAATGACACATTTTATACTATTTTATTTTTTAGAGAAAGGGATCCAAATATGGAACATTTGACTCGAAATACAAGTGGTTAGAATTTTGATAAAACTAGTTTAATTAAAATTTACTTGACTCATTTTTAAAAATAATGATTTAAACTCAATTAGTAAATTTAAGCATGAAAACCATTTCTTATTAATTGAATAAACAAAGTTTCGACTAACCTTTTTGAGAAAATGACCGAGTATGTATATATATATATTTTTTATTTGATTACAAAAAAAAAAAATGACTTACATTATCCAAGTTTATTTGAGAAAAAAAAAAACTTAACATAAAACATTTTAAAATGAGTAAAAAAAGTTATTTGAGCAAAAAGCGTTAAATAACAAATCTTTTTAAGAACAACGATTTAACTTAATTAAAGATATAAAAATTGATTGGTATTTGATTAGTAAAATAAATGACCACAACACAAAAGAATATTTAAAACAAACCAACACTAAGAAAATAACTCATCTTTTGGGGAATCTAATTAAGTTAATTAAAAATTCTAAAGTTAGAGTTAAACAACAAATAATAAGTAATCACAATTAAATAATTTAAGAGTAACGGAGAGAAGTTGAATTTGGGCCTTTCTTAGGCCAAATTCGTTGCTACTTTTTGGGGGTTTAACCAAAACCCGTTTTAGGTATACAGCTGATGTATATCAGTGTATATCGGCATGTATATCAGCTCTTTCCGTATATCTCCTACTTCCAAACCCCTATATTTTACCTCATCTCTATATTTTCACATTCTTGACCTGTAATTCACCGTATAATGAGTGTATACTTCTGTATATAATATGTATACAGCCCATTTCTTGGGCTTTTGACCATTTATGAACTAATTTCCATCAGTGTTGGGTCTCCGGGACCTATAATAGCTTCCGAATATACAGTGGGATGGGGGGGGGGGCTGACTCGATAAGAGGCAAAGTTGGACCTTTGGCCCAACGAGGAGATGCAAGGATAGGAGATGAGAGTCCAAAAAAAACTCGAGGCACGTTTCACATGCAAAGAAAGAGTGATAAGAGTTAGCACTCAAAATAACAAGAGTGATAGTGTGTCTAAGACAAATTATCGTGGCAGTGTCTAAACTAATACACATGAACTAACTTGATTGAACTAACAACATGGATTTAGGTAAAGGAGTACAAATTCTACGGATACAAAAATCCAAGTCATGCTAATCATAAAATAATGTCCACTTAAGCTATTATTTTAACATAAAAATCCACATCAACTAAGAATAGTCAGCAACAAACCTATGGATTAATGGAATAAAACTAAACCCCTTCCTTTTAACATGAGCAAAGATCGGACAAAAAACAATATGGCAAACAACACTGATGGATCACTTGCCTTACATTAATTAGACACAAAAAATGCATTCAATTTCCTCAAAGGGAAAAGAAGTGTCTTGAGACGATGAAACTCAACTACTATATTCTTAACAATTTCTAAAAAAATGACAAACTAGATTTTTTAGCTAATTAATAAGTCATACAAGTGATTTGGTTGAAAAATAAATACTAAGGGAGAAGATGGGATCTACTAAGGAAGAAGATGGGATGTAACAAGGAAAATAACAAACAACAACTTATGGAATTTAAGACCCAAATCAGAACATCTTCATACAACCCACAAATTTGAACTTAAATAGCCTCTTTTTACTCGAAATGAACACATTAAAGTTAATGTCACAGCTAACCTTAAACAAATATTATTGCGATAGGGCATCCAAGCTGATTACTTTAGCAGGAGAGGTCAATTTATAAGACGAGGAGTGAAACAAGACTTAATCTTTTCTATTACAGTAACTTCCAATGCAAATTAGTAGTAGCAAACAACTTATCAAAATCGACAATGTGTTCATGAATGTAGCATTTAGAAACAACCACATTATCAAACCAAACAGTCTTAACACATAGGACTCTATGCATATTCGGAAGTATGCGAATGATAGGAATATGAACTAAGTTAAAGCAAGATTATAGCGGGCTACAAGTATAACATCGGTAGCTAGGATACAAGGGAAGCACAACTAACCTTCAAATCATCTAAGAACATAAATAACTCTTACAAGATTAAGCTAGCCATGGCGAGAAACTACTGCAACATCGAAACTGCCAAGAAGACAACCAAAATATACCAACAAATGACGAAGAAGTGGAATGATATCCAGCATGCTCGAAGTCGAAACCAAATGTATAGCATATTATTTCGAGCGAAAATTAAAAGAAGATTCGGCTAGCTTTCGACATATAATCCAGCCAATTACCAACACATAATCCCAAAGAAACCTTATCAGAATGTTAACTCATGCTTATGATTCAAAATTCACAGGAAAAATGATGTCGATACAGAGGACTAAAAAGAAGAAACTACTCGTTATTCATAGCAGAACCTTTACCGAATATCGAATACCTAACACACCATATTAAAGCGAAAACAAGAAGGGGGGGGGGGGGGGCGAGATTACCGTTCTTGGAGCAGCGAGCTGGGACGACGAGACAACGATTCTTTCACCACACTAGTTCCGCCCGAGCAAACAAAAGAAAACAAATAAAACCGAAACCAAGTGACCTTTTATAAGCTATTTTCGTATATGACTTCAAAATCCAATTTTTTCTTCCTCTCTCAATTTTTTTTTTTAATCATTGAGGGTAGACGGTTATTTATAAGGGAAGCTGGGGCGGTTTAGAGGGGAAATTCGTGTTCAAATTTTGAATTCTTTTGCTCCTTTCAAAGCAACGGTGAAAGGAGATGGGAATTTCTGACAAGAGGGGAAAAATGGGATGATGAAGTGATCGTTTACACCACTAGGTTATGGGTTCTGCAGGGTAGGAGACGTCATTTCCGGGTTTCTTGGATTCGCTGCTCGTTTCACTGTTGTTGGACGCGTTTTCTGGGTTTGAAGCGCGATTTTCTCGTTGTTCTCACGAGGAAGATGCAGGGGTGGGTCGGGTCATGTTTTGGTATGTTATTGTTGCTGGGTAATGGGTTTGTTGATGGTTTCTTTAGTATTGAATTGAAGTTGGTTGGGAATTGGGAGTTGAAAGAATGGGCTGGGAACATTGAAGTGGGCTGATGAAATATGGCAAGTAAATGGCCCAATTTCTGATCTCAACAATGAATTAAGAATAAGGTGAGAAAGTGGCTAGCATTGCAATTACACAATAGCCAAATGAATTTAAATTGTAGCCAAATTGAATTTAATCGGCAAATTCGACTAAAATTTAAACAAGATGAGTTAATATTAATTAATGAGCTTCTTAATCTTAACGAAATAAAAAAAAATTAACTTACTTATAAACTAACTAATTCAATTACAAAACTAATTAACTCGAAATTATAACTATAACTTAGAGTAAATTAATAAAATATTTAACTAAATGTAAAATCTTTTGTGATGATTTTCAAATATTTATAAAATAATGTGATTGTAAGAATATACATATTTATTATTTAAAATTATTTAAATGACAAAATTACTTTAAAAATGACTTGAAAGTATTTTGAATTTCATGAAACTCGTTAATTCAAAATCATAACCATCACTAAAATAATATAAAATCTTTTTGAGATGATTTTTGAATATTCCTAAACTATACTAATTATATATAATTATATAAAACATATATATTATTTAAAAATTATAAAAAGTGACGAGACTATTTAAAATAACTTGCAAACTATATTTATTTTACTTATTTTTTGAAATTTTTATAGAGCTAATTATTTTAAATCATTTGAAATTGAAGAAGCTCGATGATTAATTTATATTGTGGAGGGTCAAAATTGGGTGTCAACAACTATAATCACCAAGAGTTACGATATCGTTCACCAAAATTGTCCACAAAACAAGTGTCAAACAACGAGCAACAACGAAAAAAGATTGCACCAAAATTAGAGAAAGAAAGGAGAGAATTCACCAAAAAAATGAGCTATTGTTCACGCTCAAAACTCAGCGGCTACAGGCAACCAAATCTGATCTCCACCATTGAAATTCACAAACCTGTTAGGTGGTAAGGTCAATGATAGAGGGATTACGAGTAGGGCTTAAAGGCGGGTTCTGAGCTTGTTCCACGTTAGGAGGGGGAATTTGAGCTGGAGGTCTTCCGTCTGGTTGAGCGTTGACAGCAAAAATCGAAGGAGGCAAATCGTGTCTTCTTCATCATGTCAAACTAAAATATGAATCAAATAATATAATAGTGATACGTGTTTCACTATTCTAACTACAGAATGAAAATAATGCTTTTGGGTAAGGGTCTCATTAAATAAACAAGAAGAATTATATTGATAAAAACTGAGGCATACCCGACATCTTAAAGTTTTAAATTAAATAATAGGACGTTATGAATATGAAAAACATGAGAGTTATGAATATTAAGAATAGAAATTGAATAAGTAATTACAGACAAAATGAATAGTTATTTTTTGTTTAGTATAGAGATAAAATGAGGCTAATATGAAAATGAAAAGAAGTAGAAGAGATTTATTATTATTGTGATTATTAGCTATTTATCATGTAACATTTTTGTATATCAAAATAAATGAATAATTTAATTTTTAGTATTCATATAAAGAATAAATTTTTTTATGGCATTATTGTAGTAACTCAACTTTATAGGGATATTTTGGTATTTCAACTTTCAACCTTTTTTTGTTCCTATTTTTAGTAATATATGAATGATATGATGAATTACTATTTATTTTATATCTTCTAGGACTTATCTATCCATTTGTAGTTTCTTCTTTTTTTATTTTCTTGAGTTGAAATTTAAATTGTGGTTATAAAATTAAATAATAATATGTAAAAAATATTGAGATTAAGCGGATCGAATTGGGCGGGTCATGATCCAACCCATTTTTTAGCTCATTTGAGCCCAAAATAAACTTGGACAGGTCAGTTTCCAACCTGATTTCTATTTCAACTCATTTTAGTATCTCCAATTTCAATTCAATCCGCCCATTTGACACCTCTAGTATATATATAGTAATGTGTAAAAAAACATGACCGGAAACTTCCATATATTTGTCTTCCCTTAATAAGATAATTCTGAAAGAAAAGGAACCAAGTGTGCTACTTAGGAATTTGAATCCTTCAAAGGGAATATGCAATGGGACAATCTGTTGGCAAGCATGTGTTCATTTCAAGAATACAACTTTTACCATCTGAAAATGCAGGATATCCTTTAAAATTAATTTTTTTGAAAATAATTTTTCAGTTCAACTATGCTTTGCAATGATGATAAATAAAGCATAGAGACAAATGATCATGAATGTTGGATTGTATCTGCCACAACATATATGCTCACATGGTCAACTATATGTTGCAATCTCAATGGGGATTTTCATGTCAACACAAACAAATTAAAGGAATATACACATACAATATAGTCTATAAAGAAGTATTAGGTGTATATATAATTTATAACACTAACTAAACTAATTAAGAATGTCCATATGTACATGTATAGACAATATGGAATAACCATGACAACAGTACACATGTCGAGAGACAATTCTCCTACTTACTCATATATAGATGCACTCCTTCCTATTAACCAAGACTCATATTCTCGCTCTCATTAAATAGTATTCAAGTGCAAATGACACTTTCATTTTTGAATTAAAAAACACTATTTATGCCAACTTGAGAATGTTATTTGTATATCAACAAAAATAACTTAAAAGAACTAATATTATCAAATATATTGACCATCTTCATTTTTAAGTAACTACCAGCATAAAGTCATTAGTGAAGGCTCAATTACAAGTCAATGTTTTTTTATATTTATTAATATATTCAAATTAAACAATCTCATAATTTTTAAAAATTATTAGACAAATTAGGAGCATCAATTATTCAAGATGAACTTTGAAGAAAAAATAATATTCTACAAATGATTTGGTCTATAACAAAGCAGCCAAAGAGACACAAAGGAATATACATCAAACACTTGTTTACAATACAATATTAGATAAAAATACGATCACATAGCATATTATGATGTTAGAAATACAAATTTTACCTAACTTCACTAAATTAATCATATTTGCAATTTCAGACAATATCCAATCATTTTAATGTTAAGTATTATGTTAGTATGATTAAAACATTAATTTTTAACATGTAAAAGTTGGTGCATTTTATCTGGATTAATTGTTTTAAAATTTTGATCCATCATATAAATAACTAACTGAAGATTTACGTGTACAACATGTAAATAGAAATTCCTTGATTTTTTACCTACAATTCACAAAGCACATGCATAAGTTTTAAACATAAAAATGAGTAAAAGTAAACATCAAGAAAACTCTCAATAAAAGTGTATTTAACAATTGACAATTCTATTAAGATGGCAAATGCATCCTTTCGAACCAACTCACCCGCATAATTGATAGGGTAAATACAATCATATATTATCAAGTAGAAAAATCGAATAGATCATCGAATTTACACTATTTATGTGATCTCACTTTTCAAGAGAAATGTCCCATCACATATTCACAATATATGACAACTTAATTTCAGAAAATATAAATAAATTAGTGATTACTCTCCCCTATGCACTTTAAGACATTTACTTCAGATATTTACAAGGAGCAATTGTCTAAAAATAAATTCAAGTTTCTCAAACTTTTTATTCTCTCTATTTTTCTGTTCACCTTATTATCAAAACGCTTAAAATTCTATTCATGGGCACAATCAACTTCCTTTCTTTTATATCCACCCCAATTTTCATTGTTTCACCTTCATCCTTCCCTTTATTTTTAAGGTTTTAAACTTGAAAGTGCAATGTGGACTTTGGGATCAAGTTAATTTAAGCTAATTGAAACACCCCGCACGTTCAGAATTGTGAGCATGTTGACTTAAAATGCTAAGGTGTTTACAACTTTTATAGATGTTATATAAAGGGAGTACAGGAGGAGTTATCCTCAAAGTCATAAAGGCACTAGTAGATCACCTTTTCTTAAGGTTTCGTACTACTACTCAAGTGATACGTGAATTGCTCAGGAGAAGTTTTTCTAACCGGATTGAAATCGTGAGATTCAAAGGAGAGTAATCGATCTGCGGACAGCAAGGCCAATGAAGATCAAATTTACCGGGGTCTGAGTCGTGTCTTGTCCTTGAGTCCTCTCTATGCCTCTCATGTCCTTCTTTCCTTCTCTAGACCCATCTGCCACCCTGGAGAAGGGGCGCGGTGTTGAAATTGTTGAACCGGAGAAATGAGTTGGAAAGGAGTGGAACGAAAGCAGACAAGTGAAGACCAAAAGAGACAGGCTTATGACTAAACACTACTCGGAACGAAGCCCAATCGATTCGAATCGGTCAGTCGAACAAACAAAGACTATAGTTGGTAGTGAGTATTAGGAGAAATAGTATATGTATTATGTATGATATTATTTAATATTATATTTAGTAGGAATTTGAGTGTATGTATAACTAATCCACACCCTATATTATAGGATGTATAACTAATACATTCCATTTGGCGTTATTAGTAATACATAGAATTTAGTACCATGGGAATACCCCTCAAATCTAATAATTTTGTTTATTTTTCTTGATTTGATGTTTTATATTTGTAATAGTAAATTTATTTAAATAAATTAGCTTACAAATTTTATATTTTAGATAGAGTTGTTTGTTGCTAAATAAATTCAATACAATATTTGAAATGTGAGTTGTTTAACATTTACTAGTTGAAAAGGCAAATATATCACCACATGACATTTGTGGTCTTATTGAATGTATTATTTGTTGAACAATTTATTAAATTGCATACATATTAAAACTACAACTTGCAAATTTTATGTGTAAATGTAAATGGTTTATTCAATTTTACTATTGTTTACCGTCTTTTTTTATTTTAAAAGTACATGGTCTATCTTTTAAAATTAAAAACTAATGTTTTGTGAGTGATCAATTTATTAAAATGACAATTATTTATCGTAAAAAATTCAAATTGGTTAGGTCAAGTGCACCTTTAGAAAAATGACGAGCTATGATAGTGGCTCTAGCTAAGCTTACCTAGGGGGTAATTTTTATTGTTGATCTATCATGGTTCCTTTGTTAGCTATAAGGCGTAATTGTTGTTGTTGTTATTGAACATCTTATTGTCTATCAAAATTAGTTTCATACATACAATGTTAAGTGATAATAATCATAACTCATCTGAATAAATTTATATCTTCTGTATGGGAACCAAATTAGGTATATTTCTATCCTAGCCACAGATCTATTCCATAGAATGCATCGTACTCCCCCTATTTTCACGTTTTATCTCTAACTTTCCTCCCTCGAATTCCATTAGAGATCATTCATTTACCCTATTGGTCGCGTATCAACTGGATACTAGAATAATAAAATATATAGTAGAAAATCGCAATAACAACTCTATGTTAGAATACGACATATAGGGGTCATTTGGTAGAGTGTATAAAAATAATGTTAAATAAAGTGTATTAACAATGCTTGCATTAGCAATACATGTATTAGATATGCTTGCATTAATTATTTTTAATACACCAGTTTTACACTATGGCCATGACCAAAGAAGACGGCTTTTAGACGCTCATAATCTGATTACAAAAGTTATAATTCACATATCTAACAAGAAATAAACCTAATTATGTATATTTCCTACTCCATAACTAAATATCAGAGCCTAACAACAAATTTAATAAACCCTTTTATGATCCTTTTAATTTTCTTACATATGCATGCATTCAGTCATAGTAACTGAAACACATTAAATTGACTATTATTTCAATCATATGCATCTGAATGGGGAAGCAGAAAAAAAAAGTACATTATTTCACCTTAAAGTTATCTAACTAATATTGAAACTCTAAAAGTTACGTTTTCCCAAAATATATGAACACCGCAGATTATAACTGCAACATATATCATGAATAAAGTCAATCGAATATGGTTTTAGGGAAATAATGTGAATGACGAAACCAAAAGTCTTCATTTCATGTACAACATAAATTATTGGACTAGAAAAGAAAACAAGGGAAATACACAATCGCTCACTTCAAATAAACTGTATTCTCAGATCCCTGAGAATGAATGTACAAAAAAGTGCCGTATACCTTAAAAGTTCAAGATAAAATACTATACAACCATAATTGCAACTCCTAAATGCGCTGTTTTCCAAGGTTTTTATAAATTGTGAGGTTACCGAAGGTCTACAATATCAAACTTCATGTTTGCATTCATATAGACATGAGAGCAGTGTTCATATATTGGACTTCCATCCTCAGGCTCCTCGTGAGGATGAAAACCACGTTGTTGACATTTCCGAATAACAGACACACCAGCAGGATCAGACAAGTGGAATATGCCATGAGGGCTGTCACATAAAGAAACTACAATCAGTATTTTGGAGTCGCTTCCATTATTTGACTTTTTTCAGATCTCAGATGATGATGTACTGGATCTCTGTACTATATAGGTTTTAGGACTCCAGAGTTTAAAAAACTACTTTAATAAGTGCATTTTTCACTGGCATTGCATGAGACTGAACAGCCCAAAGGCATGGCCAAGTCCAATCACTGCCACAGTAAGACACCAGAATTTTGATTCAATTAAAATCATTCAATAATTTACTTCTTTAAAAGAGAGCTTAGTCCACCCAAGACTAGCATAGTTAAATTACAATTCACAAGAGTGTTAATTATGGAGCTGGGGATCAGAACTGCACTTAGAATCCTTTTTTGTGTACAAACTAATCTAGCAATGCCAGAGAATTGATATACCTGGCTGTGTCTGTAGGAGCCATCACAATTGCAATTGCTTCTGGTAACATAATCTACAAATGAGCCAAAAGCAAGTGTGTCAAGAGAAACAAAAAAATGCACCCTCAGATAAAAACTTGAACAGTTACAAATCCATTCTCCTCCATGGGATGAAAATCATTGATTAGGTAATGCGCATTTTTCAGATGATACTCTTCAAAGATTTGAAATCTATAGCAAATCCTTTTGCCACAAGTAAAAGATATTCAATATACAGAACTACCCCAAACCGCCTATAGTTAGATTGTAAAGTTACATTCTACCATTTCACATTTATACTTAAGATGGAGAGGTTTCAACTTCTGAGAAATATAAAGAAATATACACACTTTATATTCTAAAGAATTGGATATTTGAAGCTTTTCCGTCATATCTAAGGTAAAGTAACACAAAGCATTGCTTATTACCTGATAAGAATAATGAGTGTGCAGATCAACTGATGACATAAAACATGTTTGTGATGGATGTGTCTGCAATTTATCACAAACAAGAAGCCAACAAGTCATACTCATGTGTGATAAAACCTGTCGAGATGTGAGAGAAACTAAATCTATTTCATTTACACCACGCAAGAGACTTGACCTGCATTTCATCTTTGTTTCCAATATAGTAGATTTTAGGCCAGTTATGACAACAAAGAATTTAATGACAGTCAGAACAATCAAAGATTCAACTCAAGTCATACCCTACAATTTTTAAGTCATCCCCTACAATCTTTCAAAAATAAACAAAGCCACTAGTGTTGCCAAAGCATATTGTGACCTTAATGAGTGAAACAGAACCATCAACTACGTCAGAATAAACCATAGCAGAGTCCCCTACTATGAATGCAAATGAAGTAACTTGAGATAGAAAACGTATTACAATCAAGGTACCCAAGTGTTTAATTAGCTCCCATGACTCCAACTGATATTGAAAGAAAAATAATGATACTAACAGATAGCTGTCGAGCAGTACTGCAGGAACTTTTACAAGATTCAAGAGAGCACATACTCTATTAATCTTATAAAGGTGTAAACTAGACAATTCAAACAATTCCATGGAAGCAGAACACATCTATATCAGCTGAATTTTCTTATCTATTTATCTTATTCCACAGAGACAACAAAGTCAATCCACTATTCAAATCTTCATATTCGGTAGAAGACACTTATGTTGACCAAGCATAGAATCATAAGTCAACATATCTGCTTGCAATACTTACATGGATCCAACCAAGAGGAAAGAGAGAGCGTTTGTCTTGAATCTCAAAAATTTCTTCTTCATTTAGTGTCTGGCACTGAGAATCAAAAGTTGTGTTTAGAAACATGTAAAAACCACTCTTTATCATTGAAGCATATCAAAATATTTTATTCTTGAACTAGTATGATATATCCTGTCATGTAGTATTATCATGCTCGCACCATCATTTTAGAATCAGGACAGTGTAAAAATAGAGTATTAGGAAACCATATCTGAAATTTAGAAACTACCAACTAACTTATTGTTTCTTATGTTAACTTTTATTCTGAAAACAGGGAATTGAAAACATAATAAGCGCTATTTCCAGCAATTCCATCCCACTTCAGGTTATTTAAATTCAACAATGGAAACTTGAAAGATCTTCCTAAAAAGCAATTTACGAACTTGGTTCAGCAGTTTCACTTCAAAATCTAGAGACGATTACATACAGGATTTGGACTTCCTCTATCCTAATTCATCTAATTTTGCTTTCTGAAAACTAGAGGTCAAGCTGAAGCATAAATCTAATGTAGCGTACAGATGAAACATAAATTTTTCTTACTGAATCTGAAGTTGACTCCTGCTTTGGGACTATAAGAGTAGTGATGTGAAAAACACGGTTTTTCTGCAAGTTGAGGAATACAAGACATAAATTAAAATAGAGTTCATAAACCTCATATTTAGCAATTAGCAATTAGATTTACTGTGTTTACTTCATACCAGTGAACCAGCAAGAACTCCACAAGTTTCTAAATTCTTTTTTGTATTTTCTCGAGCTAACCTCAAGAAATCTTCCATCAGTCTCACTGGCTACAGCATAAGAATAAAGAAGAAAAGGTCATACAAGCACAATTTTATATCAGGTAAAGCTGATTTAAAACTACAACTGCAAAGGCTTTAACACAAATTTCCTACAAATATGACAGTAAGACTTCTATGGATCAAGGAGATACAGAAGCCAAAATGATGTAAAATAAAATAAGAACTCACAACATGCAAATGTTGAAAAGAATTTGAACTGGACGGTTCATCCTGAATGCACTTAGCGGGCCCAGGTCTTGGATCTGCAACTTTGGATGGAGATATAGGACGAAACTCTTGTTGTAATTGTGCCAAAACTGGAGGAGGCGAAGGTTGCCTTAAGTTACTCAAAGGAATATTATCATTCCGCACATCATCAAGAAATTGAAAATTGGAATCCTCAGTAGGATGTAACCATCGCCCATCATCCAAAGAAAGAACTGATTCCATAGAAGACTTATCCACTATCAAGTTAGTGTCTTTAGACACCAAAGGTCTATCTTCAACTGGATTAAGGCTATAAGAATAGTGACAGAACATTCAAAATGTTGTACCAAAGTAATTTAAAGAAATAAGAAAATAGAGAAACATAGTATTACAAAGTTTTGGGCTACTACGATTACTAATTCAATTATCTGTCGTTTAAGACTTCATAGCTCTTAGTAGGCTGCAATAGCAATAACTAAACTTGGCAGGGTCCTAACCTCAAAATCTCATTTGGAGCTAGATCATCATGTACTGGGTAATTAACCTGTAAGAAAAAAAAAATAGGTCATTTAGTTTAGGCTGAATTCTATCATAAGATCTTAAAGTACCTTTTAACGGAACAAAACTACCTTTATCTCAGAACTAGGTCCTGACCATTGACCACGAAGACCATTGGGACCAAAAAAAGAGTGCCTTGATAATGTCTCTTGCTTTGGAACAGAAAAATTGAAAGATCTGCAACAATAAATTTATGCAACAACCATTGAAATTACATCAGGAAATTTCCTGTTACCATACAAACTATCACACAATATACTTTAGAAGAATGACAGAACTTACATGAAAAATAAACATCCACTATTACAAATACGGGTGGCAAAATCAAACCCAGCCCGCCCAATCCGTTCAAGTTTGGGCAGGTTATTGACCCACTCATTTATTAGCTCAACCTATTTAAGCTAAACCTATGTCAGTCCATTAAAAATTGGGTTGATATGTAACCCAATTTGACTCATGAGCAATCTTGTCAAAAAATGTGTAAAAGACTTTTTTTTTTAATTTGATATGTTATATTTAGTCATAATAAAGAAAAACAATTTATTAGGTAATAAAAAATTAGAATAGAACAAATAAAACAATTAAAACTTAGTAATTGTGGGGGGGGGGGGGTATGACTTGCATTTATCCCATTTTTCAGCCCAAGTAGCTTTTGGGCGGGTCAATAACCTACCCATTTATTAACTCAGTCAATCTTGACAAATAAGCCCAACCCTCCCATTTGAAACCTCTAATTACAAATTAAACATTCATACTTGACTTGCACAAGGTTAAGATGAGAGTGAAGTTACCAAATTAAAAAAAAAAAAGTTAAGACGAGAGTGAAAAGTTGTATCAGTCAAAGTTAGGTTGCTGAAAATATAGGGACTAGTGGTATGCTTAAAATTGATAATTTCACTAGTTCTCCCTGGCGACAATAGTGCTGCATGTGGCAAGCAATTCTCTTAACCTGAAAAAGATTTATTCAGGTAAACTTAAAAGCATATGACTTTCATTGCAAGTTCTATAACTGCAAAATGTCCAGCAAAGCTTATAACCAGTGACTCCAATATATCGTAAACGCTGTGAAACCCTATACCACAGAACTTCACAGCATAAACTGACCAGTTGACTGTATTCAAGCAAGCTTGGTGACACCAACCTTTTAGGACAAGAAACCAGTTTTAACTTCTTCAACAGCAGTATCTCTGCTCAAACACCAATGACATAGGATCACAAAGACTGGTAAAATTATTGTAGTCTTTGTCGTAATTAAAAGTGATTTTGGTTGTCTCGAAAGTAGTTAGTATGTTAGTGTGTTATTAAGAATCTAGAGTATTCTAAAGGCCTCTCAAAAAATGAATCTGGGGGAAGCCAGAGAGTTTCCATTATATCACCAGGTACCCGATAACTCTGCCCACCAAGGCTAAGACATATGAAATCACCTAGTTACTACAGGGATTTGAACCACAAACCTCATGGTTGTCAACCCATTTCATTGACCAGTAGGCCACACCCTTGGATGCTCACTAGGATACTTGTATATTCAACGGATGAAGCTACTAAAAGAAAAGAATATGGTGTATGGCTGCCAAGAATTGAAGATGAAGGTGGTGTTAGCGAAGGGTGTGCAATTGGAAAGCAACATGTGAAGTGGTGCATGGAGAGCAAAATGAACATTGGAGCTGGTTCATAAAGATGTTTGTAGACCAATGAGGACAACATCTCTTGGCGGAAGTAGGTACTTTATTTGTTCATTGATGATAATACAAGAATGGCTTGGGTTTATTTCATAAAACAAAAATCTGAGATATAAGGAGTTCCGAAAAAGTTTTAAATTATGTTGGAAAACAAAGTGGCCGCCATATAAAGGTGTTGAGGAGTGATAGAGGTGAAGAATATACCTCAAGAGAGTTTAATAAGTTTTGTGAAGATTAAGGAATAGAAAGGCAGGTACCCATCGGTACACGCCACAACAAAATGGTGAATCGGAAGGAAGAATCAAATTGTTGTTGGAATGGAAAAAACAATGATAATTGCTAAAATGGAAGGGAATGCCAAATAGTTTTTGGTCTGAAGCAGTGCATATAACGGTGTACTTGATATAAGGTGTCGAATAGCGGTGCAAAACAGAACTCCCTCTTCGGCGAAGCACTTGAAGATTTTAGGTTGCATTTGGTATGCTCAAAATCCAAAGAGAACAGGCATATGCTTGTTGAAACAAGTTAGAAATGCATTTTTATAGCCTATTATAGGTAGAGATGTGTTATTTGACGAAGAAGCAAGTTGGAATTGGGAGCAACGCAAGGTTCAATGACAAGTTGTAGTGTTTGAAGAATTTGAGGAAATTAATGGTGCAGAAGCTCTAAGATGTGATCAAACCATATTCTTCAAGCGATGGTTCAAGTTCTCGCTACTCAAGCCAAGGTAGTGGTTGAACCAGCAAGCTTTTTGAAGAAGCAATTAAAGACAATGTTCGGAAAAGAAAATGGTGGAAGAATTTCAAGTAATCGAAAAAATCAGAATTGGGAGTTGGTAAGCAAACTAGAAAATCGAGAAGCCATTGGAGTAAAGTGGACTTACAAAATCAAGTAGTATATGGACGGTTTCCTATTGAAGTACAAGGCAAGGTTAGCTGCAAAAGGGGTATTCATTCACAACAGCCAGGATGGAGTTGATTATCATGAAACTTTTGCACCATGTCTTTGGAAGGACACAATTTGAACTCTTATTGCATTGGTTGAACAAAAAGGTTGGTTATTGTACCAACTAGATATAAATCAATTTTTGAATGGTGAACTTGAAAAAGAAATCAAACATGATGGTTCTGTTAAAAGACAGAATACAAGCTCAAAACGGCATTGTATGGGTTGAAGCAAGCACCATGCGATGGTATAATCAAATTGAAAACTACTTTGTGCATCATATTCATAGATTTTCAAAGAGTGAGCCAACTCTTTAGCGAAGAAACAAGGTAACTTCTTTGAACTGGAAGAAACGATGTAACTTCATTCTTACTGTTGCTATTTAGGTTGATGATTTGATTTTTACTAGTAATAATGGGAATATAGTTACTGAATTAAGAAATTTATGTTGATAGTATTTTCAATAAGCATTGCCCAAGGAAAATTTAAGAAATTTTGTGAGCTTTAAGGAGTTCAAAATCGATACATTGAGGGGGAGTATAAAAATTAATGTGTTGTCTTGGTGTTAAATTAAAAGCGATCTTGGTTGTCTCAAAAGTAGTAAGTCAAATTATTATGTATCTAGAATATTCCAAAAGACTTTAGAAAAATGAGTCTTCGGGAAACCAACAAAGACAAGCAAATTATGTAAATACAATTTTTCATGCTCTGCAACACAACAACCCCCATCCCCGAGAAAAATTAGTAATTTTCTTAATTTGGATACTCACAGCTTTTGGAATTGCTTGTCAATCGAACTTGGGGATGAAATACGAGAATATTCGTTGTTCTGTTTCCACGTAGATGAAGGTGCATTTGTTATGGCCTGCAATTTTACCATATACAAATTTGTGTTCCATAAGAAGAGAGAAAAGGTGTAAGAAAGACAAACAAGGCTAAGGAGAAGGCCATGAAAGTTACAGTGACAAAATATAAATTGGAATGATATTGGAGGCAAAGAAACTATGCCCTTTACTTCACTGAGATGGAAAAAAAATACGAAAATGTGACTTCCAGTAAGAGAAAATTTCCCATAAACTAATATAATTTAAGTACTTTCATGACAACTGATATAATTTAAATTATTTACCATTCTAGTTTCTAAAGAAGGAAATATGAAAACAGCATAAAGTGATAGAAAAAACGAATAGCCAAAGCAATATCATAAAATGCAACAGATCAACCAAAATCCAAACAATTCAAAGAAAATAAAATAAAAACAGTATGTTATGTACCCATTGATTATCATAATCTGAAGATGCTTTATTGCTGGTAGAAGGCAGTCCTAAAGAATTCCCAACTGGTCTGTATCGATGGTTCTCCAGATTATTGAGTTGGTAAGGCTGAGCTGTTACTTGAACTTCACCGATTCCGTGAAACTGGCGCTGGAATTCAGGTTTTAAACCTTCTAGTTCATCTAGCACAGTTAACAGCATCTGAGACAATCAGACAATCAAAAATAGAAAAATTGTCATCTTCAAGTCGAGACGTCAACTTAAAGCACGCCATCACAAATCGTATCTGGACACATTACTTAAAAATAACAAATCCTATACAGATCATATGAAGAATTAATTTGCAGTCCGGAATGTTAATTAGTAAATATAAGAAAAATTCTTCAAAGTAACCCCATTCGTAAAGGATCATTTGGGAAGATGAACTGATGAAACACTGACCTTTTTGGATAATGCTCTTTCTTTAGGATGCAAAGCCTGGTAATCTCGATGAGAGGGTATTGTTTCAGTAACCAAACTGTACAAACAACACCATTTAGTTATTAGCAAACACATAAATGTCCAACTAAGGATAAATTGGCCACAAAAAAAAAACATTATTCTTGATTCACCTTGAATATCTCAGAAGTATTATATACAAGTCTATGATATTCTTCTCTCCACGATGAATACTAGCCTGTAAGTAAACCATAAGACAATCACAAAACTCAATCCAAACAAAACCATTTGTTAATATAAAGTTTCGGAATGCAACAGACACCAAGATTCATATAGCCAAACCCAACAAACTTTGTAGTGAGGCATCAGCCGTAAAAGTTACAGTTTTATCATCATAACAATGGTCAGTATTCGAATCAAATAGGCCTGAGTAGAGCAAAATCGATAAAGATAATTTAGATAGTGCACCCCAACTAGTTTAGGATTGAGGCACAACTTTAGTTGTATTTTCTATGGTCCACATTAAACAGCTTATATCAGTAAAAAGTTAAAACTCCAACTGAAAAATCAAATAAGAAGTTCAACTCTAACAAGTTGGCACCCGAGTTAAGAAAACAAATAAAGGAAGGGGTTTTGAATTCTTGGGATATAGAAGAATAATTTAACGGATCGCAACTAGTTTGGTATTGATGTATAGTTGTAGCTGTAAAGGTTGCAGCTTTAATAGTTGTATCAATAATATAACAATCATAACCCCAATTGAAAAATCAAATAAAGAGCTTACCCAATTCAATCCATTTGGGGGCAGGATATCCGTAAAACAAAATAAAGTGGTGGAGAATTTGAAAACATTCTACCTGTCGGAGGAGATTATTAGCGATCCTGTAGTAATTGCGAAGAGGAATTCGATTGTCGACGTCGACTTTCCGAGCCATGGCGTCGATGTTCATGGTCGCTGGCCGTCTCATTTCACCGGCGAGAGATTTTCCGGCGATGTGTATTGGAGATTTAAGGGAAAATAGTAGGAGTATAGATTTGGCTCAAAGTGTTGAGAAGGAAACAATTGATATAAGGGAGTATTTTGCTTCCTCTTTGTTATGTCGACATGGTGTGCTCGCCAAGACTAGACTATCTTCTTTTTCTTTCTTTCCTTGGCAAAATGAGAAAGACCTAAATTCGGCTCGAATTATTAATTTTATTTTTTAATTATTGACTGTTTTAAAAATATTTTTTTTTATTTGACTAACTAAACATTTTGGATTATTTAGTGGTGTTTTTAACATTTCTTTCGATTTTTATTAAGAGTTTCTTGCTTTTGCAAGAGTTTGAGATCATTTGATATGTCTTGTGATAGATCGGAGGTGTATCTGAGTTTAGTTAGTCAACTAGATGGTGTTTTAAGGCTGTCAATAGTTAGAGGATAAAACTGATAATTTACGTCGTAGGACCTGCTTGGAAAGTCACCCTGATAATTGGATTTAGTGTGTTTGGTATAATTACATTGTCTGATGTGTTTGGTTGGTCATGTAATTACTTGGTTCGCGGGTAATTTGGTATATTCGGTAGGGGTAATTACCGTCTCCAATTCTCAGATAGGGACTATGAATTGTTGGTAATCACGTGGTATAATTATAAGTTGATTATTTTTAATTTTTTTTATTTCTATTATCTAACTTCTTTTTTTATTTATTATTCTAAAAAAATATTTTTTACTTTATATTATTTATATTTCATTTCTTTCTCATTTTCAATCTTTCCTTCATGTGATTCCATGATATTTTTCGTATTGTTTATTTTTTATGCCATGTTTATTTATTTTTTTCATTAATATAATTTTGTTAGTATTTTAATTTTTAAATTAAAGTAGAATATATTGTTGTGTAAGGTTATAGACTTATGTTTCCTTTTTCTTTTAAATTACATTTATGTATATTATGTTGAAATTTGACATAATAGTATTACGTTAAAAAATAATTATTTGAATTTAGAACCTATGTTATATTTTCAGTTTCATTTATTTTAGTAGTATTGACTTGAGATTTCACATTGCAAGTCATTTATTTTTTAGTTAGACTTAATTGATTATCTTTTTGTCAAATATTTTAATAATTTATGACATTTTATTTATAATATTAATATTTTTGTCAATCATGTATTTCATGATGTTATAAAAATCTTGTACTTTTAGTTCTTATGATTAATTCAATTGAAATAGACTAATTTGAAAAATATAAATCAATTATTTTTTAATAATATTAGTTAAGAACATATGTTTATTAATTAATATATTTTCAAAAGACAATATATATCTTAAATATTTAATTTAATATCATCTATAAAGTTTCTTATTTGTCTAGTATAAATTTTAAATAATTAACTCTTATTTCTAAAATTCAATATAATCTTATGATTCCAATTGCGCATTCAAACAATATATTTGTAATCAGAGTGTGTCACACAAACATGTCAGTGTAATTACTAGTTAGGCTGATAATTATGACCCTAATAATTACACCAATTCTAATTACCAAGTGACTTTTCAAACAGATCTTTAATGTATTATGGCTTAAATTTCTCTTTTTATCTATTGAATCATAATTGTTTTTTATATTAATTCTCCAATAAGAAATGTTCCTTCATTCTACTTATATTTGAATGAAGAGAAACATATGAAAAAATATATCACTTTAACTTTTATGAATAAAATGGATAATTTAGCTAATCTACTGAAGTAAATCTTATTTGAAAGTTCACTTGTATCACTCACGTATACATATTGATGAACGTGAACTATAAAATGAAGTCCAGAGTCAAAAGGGCAAAAAAAATTGTCAAAAATTTCAAAAGGGCATATCAAATTTTTTTTAAACCAAAAGGGCAAAATCGCTCCTGATGAAGCGATATTCCTCTGATACAATGACAAAAAATCGCTGCGATTTTGTCCAAAAAACTTTTTTTCTTTTTTCTTTTTATTAAAAATCCCTGCCACGATTTTGTCCATTACTAAGAATTTACTATTATTAAAAGATGAATGTGTTGTAAAATTTAAGAACAAAAGAACAATATAAAGAAGAAGACAAGAAGAATATAAGACAAGAGGAACTTACAAGATAATTTTCTTTCTTTTAAGTGTTCCCCAAATCTTCAAGTGTATCCAATATAAACTCTAATGCCTCTATTTATAGTAGTAAAAATTATATAAAACACATAGTATAATAAACAAATTATTTCATGTCCCTACTCTTTCATAAATTACGAAATTCCCTTCTTTTTTTTGTGTTGCGGATACTTTAATATGCGGCCGGATACTTTAATTAAGAAGCTGTAATTATCAAGTTAGTGCGTTAAAAAAGGGATTTTAACAGTTTTATGCGTTAATTAAGGGATTTAAAAATTAATTGCCACAATTCACGCATACTTTTATTGCATCTGCAAATCGTTCAATCTTAAAACACTACTGAACTAAAATTTCAAATTTCAAATTTTGAAATTTTGAAATTTTTATTTCTTGTTTTACGAAAAGCTCTGGAAATTCCAACGCTTTTTTTGGTGAAGATTTATAATGAATATTTCCATCTTGTTAAGGCATTCAGATGTATGGGAAAGTGATGTTAGGTACGAGCGATACAAAATTGATGGCATAGTGATTGGGGAAAATATTTCGTTCGTTAATCTCAAATCAGCAATTGCAGCAGAATTGAACGTTGATGAATCAAAAAAAAAATATGGAGATCAGATACGTTGTAGAAGGTAATCCATGTCCATTGTGTATTCAGAATGATATGGGGGTGAAATTGTACATAGAAGTGAAGAAACATGAGGTAGAATTTGGTATGTATCCACAATGCATTGATACATCGGATAGAAGTGATGAAGATATACATAATTTTGATGCAACAACAGGTGCAATTGTATGTGTTGAAGGTGGAAAAAGGGACACAAAGGCTCTAAGCATTGTTGAATCGAAAATTTGTGATTCTTATTACATACCAGAAATGGAGGTGGAAAATTATATATCAGATACAAATGTTTCTAATGTGGAAGTGAAGAAATTGTACAAGGATAAGGCAACTCTAATGGTTGTTATGAAAAAATATAAAATTAAGCATAGCTTCAATTTTAGAGTTAAGAGATCTGATAGCAAAAGGTACGTGATACTTCAATTTTATAAAATTCTTGATCTTTTAAGATTTATTTGATATCATGTTGATCATGATACACAAATAACATGTGTATGGTGCAATTGTAGTTGTTAGGTATCATAAGGGTTTTGAGTTACTTCTGCTTGATACTTTAATAATTAAGAAGGATTATTGAAATAATGTTAATAATTGAATTTTGAATGTGTTATCCAATTTGTATATCAAATATATAAAATGAGTCGTCATTGAACTGTGTGCAAATTACAATTTAACTAAAAGTATTTGTAATAATATATGTTGTACTGTTATTTTATTTATAATATTATGAATTGATACATTAAACATGATGAAATAACAACTGTATATCGTATAATTGCAGCTACGTATTAGTATGTCATTCAGATGCTTGTTGTTGGGAATTGAAGGCGTCCGTTAGGAAAAATACGGACATATTCAAAGTGAGATACTTCAATAGTGAACATACATGTCCATTGAGGGATAGGGTATTAAGTAAGGTACAAGCTACTGTTGGGTTTCTTAGTGGTGTGACAGCTCCAAAGTTAGTGAATCATAAAAGAAAACATACTCCAAACGATATAATTGAGGATGTTAAGGCACTATATGGAGTTGAAATTTCTTACCAACAAGCATGGCGTGCAAAAGAACGTGCATTGGAGATGATTAGGGGTAAACCTGCAGACGGATACAAACAGATGCCAAAATACATATATATGATGAATATTGTGTATCCAAATTCATATATACGTATGCACAAGTCGGAAAAAAAATGAGTTTATGTATCTCTTCATATCATTAAGGCCAATGATGAGAGGGTTTGAGTTTTGTAGGCCTGTTGTTGTTGTTGATGCTTCACATCTTAGCGGATCTTATCGAGGGACATTTGTATCGGCAAGTACACTCGATGGGGCAGGTATGACATGTTGTTTATTAATTTGATTTTTCAAGATAGTAATATAACATCCTGGAACAATCATGTATAAAGAATCGTAATGTTATGTGTTTCAATCTAAAGGTTGTATATTGCCGTTAGCTTATGGAATTGTAGACACGGAAAATGATTGTTCATGGACATGGTTCTTCCAACACTTTAAAAATGTATTTGGTGATAGAGAACAAATGTGTGTTGCATCAGATCGAAATGAAAGCATATTGAAGAGTGTAAGTATTGTTTATCCAAATGTTCCTCATTTCGCATGCATATGGCACCTCTGGAAAAATGTGTGTACATACTACAAGAGAAGCAGAACCATACTAAGTGATATTTTCTATTCGATGGCAAAGGCTTATCGGAAAGATGATTTTGAAAAATTAATGGCTAAAGTGGAAAAAATAGATGGCAGAGTTAAGAAGTATCTTCAAGATGCTGGGTATGAAAGATGGGCTAGATCTCATGCAACTGTGAACAGGGGGAGGATGATGACTTCGAACATAGCGGAATGTATCAATGGTTGCCTTGTTGATGCACGACAATTACCTATTATAGACTTTCTGAAAGAAGTTAGAATTCTATTTGGTACTTGGAATTGCAAAAATCGAGAAATAGCATCTTATACAAAGGAAACATTAGGGAGAAGATTTGAAGAAATATTGATTATAAACGCGTCCAAATGTGTGAAAATGAAGGTACATATTTGTATTATCAATTATTATGTTTCTAGCTTTACTTCTCGTTATATTGTTAAGTATACCAATTACAAATTTGTTTGATGTATCTGTAATTTTTAAACATTTGCAGGTAATTGCATCTTCTGAATATATCTTTGCAGTGTATGAAGGTGCGATAAGATACATTATATGTCTTGAGGGAAAAATTTGTTCATGTGGTAGATTTCAACATGACGAGATACCTTGTACGCACGCAATGGCTATTTTGAAGAAGAATATTAAAGATGTACACCTCTACTACTTTGATTACTATAAACATGATGCATTAACAAACACGTATGCACTTCCAATAGAACCAATGCCAGACAAAAGTGATTGGATAGCTCCAGAATCTGTTTTGGAAGAAGTAGTCTTGCCACCAAGATACAAAAAAATACTTGGAAGGCCAAGAAAAAAGAGGAAGAAAAATCCAGATGAAAAGATTACCACAAACACGAACTGTTGTGGACAATGTAGACATAAAGGTCACAATAGAAGAACATGTACTTTCTTCCCAAAAGATTCTTAATGGTTACTATTTTATGATGCAATAAATGAATAATGTTATGTTTTGGCAACATTATGTGATTGTCAATTTATTATAAAAATTAGATTGGTATACTATGTGCTTTTTATAATTTTTACATCGATTAATAGTGCCAAATAGCTGTGATGTGTGCCAAAGTTAATGGAGACAACATTTAAAAAAGGTATCATTCGAATCAATTATATATCATATACATAATATATTCTTCTAAAATTTGTATCTACTAATAATAGAGTATCAGAAGTTGTATTTTTTATCAATATTATATATCATATACATAAAATTTTGATATTTATGGACGGAATTTGAGTTTTCATGCACAAAATAGTTTTCTGGAAATTAAGTATAAGATATTTAAAAAGTTAGATTGATTTTAGTATAAAATTTGTATATGATACTTGATATCTTTGAAACTTTGTCATGAAATGATAAAACTGTATCAATTTGAAATGTTTTAGGCACCTATGTATCATATACCTAATATTTATGTAAGTAAAAAATATTTAGTATCATCTTATAAAATATAAATTGTACAGTGTTGTGTGAACAATAAAATTATGTCATTTTAAGATACTTTAATTTTTGTATCATATACTTAATATGAGTGATGAAATTTTGTATCGGATTCACTATAGTAAAATCTGCATTGACATGTATAATACTTATAATATAGAAAAATTAATAAGGTATTAAAATGCAGTGAAAACTAATTTAGAAGCGACATAAAAAGTGTGAAAATAAAAACTCTTCAAAAATAGAATAATTAATTACTTAGAAATATAATGTAGACCTGAAGAGGAATACTACAAAACACTTAATGTATCTTTAAAACAGTAAAACTTCACATCTTTACAGTAAGTCAGTCAATAAACAACTACTCTACATTAAACAATTCATCATCTGCCAATAGAATGGAAACAACCTTTAGCCTTATAGGATCATCATTCTCGCTAATGTATCCAGCATTAGCCTTGTCGGTACCATATTTCCATAACAATGTTGCATATCTTGAGCGAAGATATTCACTTTGAAAAGAAATTGATGGGACCTTGATTTCATCGCTTAGAAATTCAGCAAAAGCAGCTACATATGTTCCGCAGTCGCTGCAAACATAAAGAAGATACATTATAAATTAAATGAAATGTGTAAATAAAGTTGGGTGGATTAAATACTGACAGGCTATCGCTATTTTTTTGCATAATGCCTCGAGCAAATTCCACTTCAAACGGATGTTGTGGACCCATCAATTCACCGATTTTGTTGTCTCTGTATGCATCCAATGTTGCCCAATCAATTATGTCGGTTTTATCAAAGAATCCACTATCATGAAGGTAGTTAGGCAGGATGATAGACAACTGTTTTATCTCATCAGATTGACTTTTGTTCCTTGTTCCCAAATTTGAGTCAT
>JAJOOE010001586.1:0-30907 GCA_036250405.1 Solanum raphanifolium
TTTGAAATTTGAAAACTTAAGCATTATTTATTAGCTAAAAATGTTATTGAAAAAAAATCAAATAAACTAAAAATGTTATTCAATAACATATAATATCAATACAAATAAATAAGTATATAAAAAATAAAAAATCCCCCGTCCCGTCCCCCCAAAACCCGTCCCATCCCGTATATATAGTGGGACGGGATAGGACTTATTTTTATCCCCCCAATCCCGGTCCCGGCAAAATCCCCCCAGCCCCGTCCCCCATCCCGTCCCGTCCCCCTTTGTCCCATCCCCCAGTCCCCGTCCCCGTCCCCTTGCCAGCCCTACTCACACCAATGTCGATTCTTTTTGCGATTTCCCCAAGTAGATCTACTTCCACTTTGACCTGCACAACTTGGTTTAGTTTTTTTCTGAGTAGCCAAGTCCACTTGCAAGGATTTTCCAACTGCTGTTACCAAATAAAACACTGCTTCCTTCCCAAAAAACTAGGTGGCAATGTTAGAAAAGAGATCCAGGCTATTGCCATTGATATCTCCTCTGCCAGATCGAAGCATGGATCCCATTTGAGTGTTCGCATTGATAAGACGAGTAATTATGTGTGATGTAAAATTGAGGCTTTGATAATAAATTCACATAATCATCTAGTCTTGTTGCCTTAATCAATATATGTCTATTACTTAGCATCCCAATGGTTACCTCTCCTTTCAGCTCACATTGTATCGGAATAATTCATCATAGATCTTGAGTATCAGGGCCATTCATAGGAGAATTTTCCTATCACAACGTAGTGTAGATATGTATTGATAATCATCTGATTCACCACCTCTTCTTCCCACATTATTCCCGGCTCCCCATGCAGATAAGCAATTTGTTTCAATGGTAATGGTTTGTATTGAGTTTGAGGAGGGGTTTTTATAGCATAAGCATATGCCATCTTCAATGGTATGTTGGCCCAGCCTCCAATGGAAGTTGGCCAACGACCAAGATGGCCATAACTTTGGTGAATATTCAAAACTAGGGTTTGACAGCAGGGTTTCTAGAGAGCGTTTTTTTTATCCTTTTCTAAGATTTCTACTAGGGTTTATCAATTGGATTTTTAATGTCTTTCTCTTGTATTCGGAAGAACTTGTAGGAATTAGCTTGCTCGAATTGAAAAAATCATAATAAGTAGTTCTCAATTGAATTATAATCATCAATCTTTTGTACGTAAGAAATATATTGGGTCACAATCCGGTGCGTTTTATGATTAAAAATGATATTTTTTATCGCATTTCAAGTGTTCGATAATTTTTTTTTATTATAGACCATGTTTGGATTGGCTTTTGACTTTTAGCTTCTTTATTATTATTATTATTATTATTATTATAACTTAAAATCAAATGCTTATAAGCATTTTTTTTTAAAAATTATCCAAATACACCAAGCGTATTTTAAATCTATTTTAACTTTAAAATACTTAAAATAAGCTAATCGAGACAAACTCTTAATAATGCAATCTAACATTTGAAGTATTTATTCAATCATAAAACTTAGAAAATTCACAAATTTTAGACACCTTTGACATATATTTTCTCTGTCCAATAATACTTATTCATTATTAACTTTGCATATTTCTTATAAATTATAAATATAAGAGTAATTTTACTATATCATCTTTTGAATATAACTATAATCAATAATAACAGTAAATTAGAAATTAAGAATAAAATTACTAAATATTATTAAACACATCAAAATAGTTTTTTGGATAACTATTATTGGAAAGAAGAAATACCCCCGATTGAAACTCAACATTTATGTTTATGACGTGTCGGAGTCCGACCTCTAAGAAGAAGAAGTCCTTGGAAGCATATAAAAATGAGATGGAATCTGTTGCACCACTAATTCACTCATCGTCACACACGTAAATCCTCTCTTTTCTTTTTTTCTCAACTGGTACACCACATACCTTATGACACAGCGCAACTTACCATTTGCCAATTTGTTCTGCTAACGTGAGCCCTCTGCAACTCCGCCATTGATGCATGACCTCGAGCTTCATATACATATTATTTATGAAGTTTTATGAAATATCAGATGTGCTTTTGAGGTGAAGTATGGCTTTGCCAGCCTTACCGCACGCCACTTTATCGTTTTCCTCTCTTTGCCAGCCAACGGAGGTGAAAGTCTCTTCTTCTTTTTTGTTGTTTTCTCCTTATTTATTCTGTTCACAGAGTAATTTTTTTTACATTTTCCTACATTTCAATTTCTTCAATGGGATCTTTTGCTTTTTCTGCAAAAATAAATAAATAAATTGTTAATGTTGGAAAAGATTAGGTATATAGATGTCTATACAACCTTCCTTTATAGAGTAAATTGCACAGGTTTGCTAACGGTTTAGGTAACAATTCAAAGAAGGAACTTACGAGTTCTGCCGCTAGCACTGATTTACAACTCTAAATTGTTTCCGATTGCTCTTTTATTTCATATTACTATTAGTAGTGATAAGAGATGGATGTCGTTTATAACTAGATACATGATCATACGTAATATAGGTGGTTATTTTGTTTCATTCAATCAAATATTAACCAGATTGGAATTGTTGTGAAAATCTGTAAAGTAAAATAAGGAATTAAGGATTGGAACAATTAATGTTTAATGTTTGAGTTGAGAAGAGTAAAAATTCAGTACAAATATCTGAATTTAGAGAGAGATTGCATAGTATACAAATTTGGTCATGGAGATACATAAATAGTGCTTCAACATCCATAATTGTGTCCAAGCACTTTTGTTCTTCTCAGCATTTGTCATGTTGGCAAAAATATTTTTGCTTCTTAAAATGGTTCGGAGTGATGTTAACTCCAAAGAACAGATCTCAGTTCTCGGATATCTCTCTAATTAGGATGTAGCTGATATGGTCATCAACTGTGTAGATAGGATTCTATTTGGTTATTACAACTTTATAATTTTCTTTGGAGGTTGAAATAAGGTTCACCTTTTTGGAATGTGAAAGTATACAATTGCATTTATGTTGATGGATCTTGCATGAAAGTTGTTGTGATATAAATGTTCCATAATGATTTATTTCAGTGAGTTTGGATGAAATCGATCGATCAATCAATCAACCATACCTCAATCCCAAACTAGTTGGTCAAATATATGAATTTTCTATATCCATTATACTTTATCCGTGACCATTTGTTGTATGAGTGAACGTTAAAATATAGTCTGAACAAGGAAGTAACAAATTGTTATGACCATGGGATGTGAGAAACCATAACAAGAGTATACAAGACATCTCTTATTCTTATTTCTTCACCAAGAGTTGTGGGGATGGATGGGGAGGTGAAAAATGAAATATATCAACGGTTTCCCCTGTTGATTTATTTCACCTTGTCATACAAAAGGAAAAATAAGGGAAGCTAAAGAAGAAAAATTAAGAGATTAACTATGAGCCTCTTTCTTGCATATATACTGGAGAAAATACACTGTACTGACTACTGTGGAGTAAAACTAATTCAGTTATCTTACCCGTACTACCAAATTGAACTTGTGCATAGGAATTCTTCTCCAATTGTGCCTTTGTCTTATACATCTTCACTTGCTTATCACTGGTCTGTTAATACTACTGTATGAATTGTGCTGGGAGTCCCATGGAATAGATGACAGGTTTGTCTTTCATGAAAGTAGCAAGCTCTACACGTGATAATGTTGTGGTGTAATTACTGACATCTCTTTGTGTACAGTTCTGTTTTATGAGGCTTGAATGGAAGAAGAGATTAGTGCTTATGACAGCTCATCATGGGTGGGGTCCTTCCTCAAGAATTGTCAGGTCTGTCTTGGATAACAGGAAATCAAATATCACCGGCGATGAAGCAACTGAGCCGGCTAGGGTTCTTCTTGAGAGGTTGTTTGCCCAGACCCAGAAACTAGAACAACAGATTGGCAGAAATATTTATTTTCCTCAGGTTGCTGAGCTGGGACTAAATCTTGGCAAGCTAGAGTCGGATTTGCAGGATGCTCTTGCAGCCTTGAAGAAAAAGGAAGAAGATATTCAAGATACAGAGAGAAAAGTATTGATGGAGTACAATGAATTAAACCGTGCAAAGATAGAATTGGAGCAACGTGTGGAGGAGATGGCAGCTGCTAATTCTAGGCAGGAAAAACTGGAAAATGAGCTAAGGCAGGCTAATCTGATCTTAGTATCTCAAGCTGCAGAAATTGAAGATCTAAAGTTTCGTTTCAACGAGATAGATCAGGAGATATCTGCTGCGCAAACAGCCCTAGTTTCAAAAGAAGATGAAATAAATAAAATGATGATTGAGTTGAAGAATAAAAGTGATGAAGTGGCTAATACTGAATCACAACTCAGAACCAAGGGTGAACTACTCGATACAGCAAATGAAGTAGTTCAAAGACAGGAGGTTGAACTACAAAATCTCCGAAGAGAAATTCAAGAGAAAGAGAAAGAGCTACAAGTCTTCTTGACGATGCAGAAAACCGAAGAAGAGAAACTTAAAGTTTCCAAATCCAATTTGGAGAAGCAGGCAATGGATTGGCTCATAGCAAAGCAAGAAATGAAGAAATTGGAAGAGGAAACATCTAAATATGGTGGAGAAGCAAATCGGTCCCTTGAGGATTTCAGAAGAGTCAAGAAGCTACTTGCCGATGTAAGGTCTGAGTTAGTCTCATCTCAGAGAGCTTTGACATCCTCTAGAAAGAAAATGGAAGAGCAGGAAAATCTATTAGAAGATCGTCTCGAAGAACTTGAAGAGCAGAGAAGAAGTGTTATGTCTTACATGACAAGTTTGAAAGAAGCTCAAAATGAGGTAGAGAATGAGAAAGTGCAACTTACGGTTGCTGAAGCTCGAAACAAAGAACTTGAGAGGGATTTATCCATAGAAAAGGAGCTCGTTGAGGAGTTGCAGACTGAGAATAATATTAAGAAATCTTCTCTGCATGTAGCTATCAATGAAAAATCTGCTCTCCAGGAGGAGCTTGACTGTAAGAGTGCAGAGTTCGGAGAAACACAGAATCTTCTTCAGGTTAAAGAGTCAGAGCTAGTAGATGCTAGATTAGAGATTCAGCACTTGAAGTCTCAGTGCGCTTCTCTTCAGCTGATGTTGGAAGAAAAAGATAAGGAACTTCTGGATTCAAGAAAGACATTAGATGAACTAAATCAGGAAATAGCTGAGCTGAGGGTGAACATGAACAGTCAAGAACAGCAACTTATTCAGGCAACAAGTATGTTGAAAGAAAAAGAGGAATCCATGCAGATAATGCAACTTGAGTTAAATGATACAAAAATGAAATATTCAGAAGCTGAGACCGTTGTGGAACATATGGTAGACCTGACTAACAAATTGGTTATTTCTGTTCAGGATGATGTGTTGAGCCCACTCAGTCACACAGATGAAATGTGGTCATCTCAGCTGGTGGAGAAACCAACTGATGCTTTTAGGTGGCACAAAAACCAGCTTGAAAATGAACTTGAGTTAACCAGAGAAAGCCTGAGGAGTAGAGAAATGGATTCTCTTGCAGCACAAAGGGCTCTTAAACTCAAAGAGCAGGAGCTCAAAATAGTTCGTCAAAAATTAAATGATAGGGAGGAAGAAATAAATAAAATGAAGAATATGACCCGGGACACGGATGGACTAAGGCAATCTTATGTTTTGGCACAGGAAAGAACAGGTGAAAAGAGCACTGGAGATCTGGCAGTTGAAAAGCTCCAATTCGAGGGAGCTCAATTGGAAGTTGAAGCTGCAACCAGTGCTCTCCAGAAACTCGCTGAACTCAGCCGTGACCTTTTGAATAAGTCTAGTTTGACCATTGAGGCTGACTATGATAGCAGCTTTTTGTTGGTTGACATCCCAGAAACTGCAGCAAATGTCTCTAGCAGTTTTGAGTGTCTTGCTGAAGTTTATTCAGAGATGGCACAACTTTCAGCTTTGAGTGAGAAGCTAGTGAAAGAAGCTGGTATTTTATGCCCCCAGTAGAGTTTAATGAAATTAATGATAGTTCTCTACACATGCCTCTAACCATTTGCTTGCCTACAGTTGCGAATGAGCATAGGATATTTGTTTGCTGTTTTAACTCTTCCTGGATACAAGTTTATAATTGTTTCATTTCTCCTTGTATGTGATAGTGAGAATTCTGGGAGAACATATTTTTTTTATGTTTGGTGCTCATTTTGGTAGATCAACGATATAAAAAAAAGTGGAGGGAGAAGCACTTTCACTTTGTAGTTTTTTTCGGATCGAAATATCTAGGGAGTTGCAATCTCATGAAAAGCTATTAGAAGATTGAGTAGGAAGGAATATTCTAATTTTCTCATGTTTTGGAAAATATTTTACAAATCAACTTATTTTTCTCAAATTTAAGGGAAAATGACTTGTCTCCAAAAATTAAGGAAAATATTTTCTAAAACTCTTTTAAAACCTCACATCTCAGCTTTTCATCCTAACTCAAGTGTCGAGTACCAATTCCCGATACTAATACAAGATCCGATTCTTGATTCTCAATTTGGGACTCGACTCCCGACCTCAATGCGAGACACAACTTCCGAATTTTGTGTAGGATGGGACCCAATTTCGGTGTCAGATCATGGATCAGGATTCGAGGTTAAATTTCAAATCAGATGTCGGGCTCAAGTCCTGAGTTAGATGTCGGGGTGGGATTTTGAGTTGGGTGTCGGAGTTGGATTTTAAGCTGAAAGTCGAGGTGGAGTCCCAAATCAAGTGTTGAATTCAGATTAGGATAGGTCGTTAAGGTCGAATCCCAAATCAAGTGTTGGATTCAGATTCAGATATGTCGTTAAGGTCGGGTGTTGGGGTCAGATTTAAATTCAGAAGCTGGGTCATAGATCAGGAGTTAGGGTCGGATCGTTTGTCGGGTAATAGAGTTGGGTCTCGGTTTGAAATTTGAGTTTTGGGTCTGATGTATGGATTAGGTCCCAAATAAGTCATTGGGGTTGGGGGTCAGGGGTCGGAGTCGAATCCCGGTTTGGAAGTTAGGTTCTAAATGGGAGTCGGGGTTAGATATCGGGTCGGGTGTTGGGGTCGAGTCTCAGGTCATTGTTGAGGTTAGGTCTCAGTTCAAAGTTGATTTTCGCATATAGGGATGGCAATGAGGCGGTGTAGGGCGGGGGTGATGCGGGTTGAGCTTAACCCGCAAAATTTTTAATCCTCCCCGCCCCGCCCCGCAGAACAACTCTTTTCATTTTCAACCCCCCACCCTACCCCGCATAGACCCGCCCTGCATGAACCCGCCCCGCATAATTGTTTTAATATTTTTTTTTCTAGTTACGTTTGATACTAAAACTAAAATTCATAAAAATAAATTCACTTTTCATTAAGTTGTATTAATTTAATAGGATAGTGATTAAAATTTTATTTTTTAGAGGTCAATTGGGAAACATGTAAGGAAATTGTATTGTGTTTTTTTGAACCATTTTCATTTTTTTTCTTGAATATTTTATTAGCTTTAATAAAATTATCTTAATAAATAATGTTCTATCACTCTTATAACATTTAAAAAGTTAAAATTAAGTTTGAATCCACATAAAATCACATTTACCCGCAACCCACCCCGCCCCACATTAATTTTTTTAAAAGCCACTTCAACCCGCCACGCATCTGACCCGCCCCACATAACCTTAAACCCGCCCCGCTCTACATAGCCTTAAACCCACCCCGCCCCATTGCCATCCCTATTCACATAGGGTGTCAGCGTTGAGTCCTACTATCGGTTAAATCATTGAGGTCAGGGGTCGGGGTCAAGTCTCTATTTGGAAGTCAGATCGTGTTTTGGTTAGAAAGTCGAATCCTGGATCGGGAGTGGAGGACGAGTTTCGAGTCATTTCCGAAATTAAAGTTCTAAGTCGGGTGTCGAGATCGAGTTTTGGATTATTCATCGGGGTCAGATCCTTGATCGATCGTTAGGATTGTGTCCTGGTTCGGGTGTTAGGGTCAGGGCTATGTCCTAGTTTGAATATCGGCTCTCAGGTCGGGATTCGATGTGAAGTCCAGGATTGGGTCTCGAATTAGTCATCTGAATCGTGTCCCAATTCAAGAGTTTGGTTGGGTGCTAAATTAATTATTGAGGTTGGTTTTTGATTCAGAAACTATTTTCCAAAAACGTATTATTATTATTTTACACTTTAGCCAAAAATATATATATATTTTCTAGAAAATATTTGTCATTCACCAATTAAACACTATAAAATATTTTTCACTCGTCAACCAAACATTCAAGAAACCAACTTATTTTTCAAGAAAACATTTTCATGGAATATATTTTTCATAGTAAACATTTTCCTTCATACCAAACACCAATTCTTTTTCTACTGAACAATATAATATAATGATATTAATACTAATTATGAAGAAACAATGATCAATACTGAATTGGAGAGTTAATTATGATATGCATCCCTGTAATATGAATTAGTTTTGGTTATCTTATGTATTTAGAAATCAAACACTTTCACCTCTTTTTCTGGGTAACTAACTCTTTTTTTTTTTTATCAAAGTAAATATTTACAGTACCAATTACCCAAGTGTGAAAACATTTTCATGGAACCTAATTAAGCATTATGCAAGATAATAAAATTCAACTTCTCTAATTGTCCTCCAAGCTTTAGTTTCATAACTCCCTATAAAATTCTTTTGTTGCTATAACCTGATATTCCTTTCATGCTAGATATGGTAGATGAACCCTGCTTGCACCATTCTAAAACATATGAGCCCAGCCCCCAGAGGCGTATCCAGGATTTCGACAAGATGGGTGCACGATTACGAAAAAATACATATTAAATATAAATTTGATCGGTTTGACTTTTAGATTCTTAATATGAACAATTAAATTTTGAAAGTTATAGGTACAAAATATATAATACTACTAGTTTTAAATTTTAATATACACATTTAATTTAATTATATAAAAAATTTACAGTACTAATATTTTAGGAATTTTCAATGTAACACACTTAAAATTTTTGAAAGCTTAAAGGAAAAAAAAACAAAACAAAAATTAATTGAAACGCCAAAAGTGTAACGACCTGTTTCCATCGTTATAGAAATGCCAACAGGGAAAATTTTTAGGTCGGAAAATTTTGTCGTAGTATTTGGATTTTCCCAACTTAGTCCAGATTTGGACGAAATCAGAGTCATTGAGGTGTATGGAAATCTGGTAACAATCGGGTGACTCATTTATGATTTTGATTACATGAGTAGTTAGATAAGTCATTAAGGAACCCGTATGACTTAACAAAATTGCATTCAGGCGAGTATAACTCCCGGAATCAATCTTAACGTGAAAGGTATTTTTTTAGTGTCGTTGGTTAGAGTGCGTTGTGAAATGGGGATTTTGTAATTCTTTAAATAGCTCACTGTTTTGTGCAAGCCGCTTTGGCGCTGGAATTTATCGCGCTAGCGGGGCCGCAGCAGCGGGCCAGACATGACTTAAAGTCGTAAATAAACCCCTAGACAACCTTATTTTGCACTTTTCAATTTTTAGAGCTAAAGAATGAACCCTAGGCGACTCCTAACAGTTTTCCACCATTCTTGATGCTAAATGTAAGCTTTTCACTCCCCGAATCTGTTTTTCGATCCGTAGAACGTAATAGAATGGGTAATTATCGATGGGGGAGGGTTTTGATCTAGATTCTATGGTGGAAACAACCCTATTTTGGATACGTGAGATCATGGGTATGATCTAGGGTTCATAGAATTGTTCTTAATTCGGGTAATTAGTGATTGTTTATTGATTCTCGTATTATATTTGATTGTTTGTAGACCAAGAACAAGCGGAACAAATCTGGAAAGGGAAGGATCAAGTTTCTTAGGTTTTCAAGCTTGTTTCGAGGTAGGTGATGGTTGTGATTCTATGATTGTGTGATATATGTTTATTCTTGCTTCATTATGATATATGTATGTATATTAATGTTGAATTATTGATCACACTTGTTGTAAATGAGATAGATGAATGATGGTTACCATGAAATCATGACTTAATTGTATGATCTTGAGGATATACTTGTGATTGTGATTGTGGTGTGTTGAATGGATCGATTGCCACGTTTCGGCATAACTAACTTGGATCGGTTGCCACGTTCCGACATAATTATGGGATCGATTGCCACGTTTTAGCATAATCATTGGATCGAGTACCACGTTTCGGTATGCTAACTGTTTGAGTTTGGGTTCCATGAGAGGACCAATGATTTAATATAATTGTGTATCTTGAGAAATGTGAAGTTGTTTGTTGTTAGTAAATGTTAATAATATTGTATATGTTTGATATGTGCATGTGATTATATTGTTGTATTGACTAATGTGTGTTGCACTTAGTGGGATAACCACGTGATTCTACCAGTACACTGTGATTGTGTACTGATACTGCACTTGCTCTTATTTTTGTTGTGTACAGGGAATTTTCAAACGACTACTGACAGACCTCGCTTAGGAGATCAGTGATCGTCGTTCGAATTCAAGGGTGAACTAATTCTTTCGGGCTGCCATGAGTTCTCCTTTCGTCTATGTCCACATTTAAGACTTAGATAGTTTTATTAGTTATTAGTACATTAGTTGGGGTTGTATCCCTTCTTGGTTAGACTTGGTTCATTGTTAGATGTTTTGGTACATTGAGTTTCAGGTTCTAGACATTACTTCCGCATTGTTAGTATATTATTGTTAGACTTTTGTTAGAGTTTATAGGAACTCTATTTATTTCCTTAGTATTTAACTTGCTTCCGTAACTTAAATGTCTTAGTTTTGGTTTAGTTGTTTGGTTTGGGTTGTAGTAGTGGTTCTCCTACCGGAAAGTTAGTGTGGGTGGCAATCACGACGGTCTGAGTCGTGACAAAGTTGGTATCAGAGCCTAGGTTCGTTGATCTCGATGTACCAAAACGAGTCTAGTAGAGTCTTACGGAACGCTACGGGGACGCCTTTACTTTTCTTCGAGAGGCTATAAGACTTTAGGAAATCTCTCTATTTTCTCTAGTCTCCTTTCGTGCTATAACTTGATTCCAATTGGTCTCTGTCGATTCAAATTGGTATCTAACCTCCTTCACTCTTCTGTCCGCAGATGGTTAACACTAGATACAACGTCGTCAGACCCGTAGCTCCCGTCAATGCTCCAGCTGAGGAATCTACAGCGAGATGTTGCGGTCGAGGCAGGGGTAGAGAAAGAGCTAGGGGTAGAGGCCGTGGAAGAGTAACGCCTGCTGGAAATGGAGCTCCTGTTGAGAATGCTCCTGTGAATGAAAACCCTCATGCGCATCATGAAGAGATTGAAGAGGAGAATGTTGATGTTGAGAATGTTGAGGATGTGGGACAAGAGGAAGAGGTGCAGGTTGAGACTACCGATGTTCCCCCCATAAACCCAGTGTTAACTCGACAAATCATGTCATTCTTGAAAGGGTTGATTGGTCCTAGAGTGCTTCCTTCTACTCAAGCAATCCAAGCTCATATTAATCCTCCTGTTGCTAGCACTGCGCCCAAGGTGGGTGGGACTGGAGGTAATGATGCTTTCTTCCATCCTTTGTTGGGTTCTGCTATGACTGGTAAACAACATGAAATGTTGACTAAGTTTTTGAAGCTAAAGCCTTCTGTGTTTCTTGGTTCTGAGAATGAGGATGGTTATGAGTTCATCTTAGATTGCTATGAGAGGCTTCATAAGTTGGGAATTGTCCATCAACATGGGGTTGAGTTTGTCCTTTCAACTTCAAGGTGAGGCTAATCAGTGGTGGAGAGTTTACATGGAATGCAAATCTTCTACTTTACCTCACTTACTTGGACCCAATTTCATGCTCTGTTTTTGGAGAAATATGTCGCCTAGGACTTTGAAGGATCGCAAGAAGGATGAGTTCATGGCTTTGGAGCAAGGTGATATGACTGTGGCTGCTTATGAGGCTAAGTTCCATGCTTTGTCTAGATATGCTACTTAATTGGTGACTACTGAGGAATAGAGAATCTGGTTATTTATTAGGGGACTAAATTATGAGTTGCAAGTATTATCTATTCATATGACTTCTGCAAGGAAGAGCTTCAATGAAGTAACATACTATGTTAAGAAAGTGGAGGGGGTGAGGCGAGACAATCAAGCTAAGACATGGGCAAAAAGGGCCAAGAACTCGGGTAACTTTCAAGGTTCTTATTCCAAGGGGTCCGGAAGGCCAACGCTTGCAGCCAAGCCAATTTAGTCCGCTATACCCGCCTCTGCAGGTAGTTACTCGAAAACTCCATCTCATAATTTTTAGGATAGCCAGGGAGTTGTGCCTTCGACGGGCGGCATACCATCTTTTGATTGTACTTGTTACAACTGTGGAGAACCTGGGCATATGAGGAGAGATTGTCCCCACCCACGTGTGTTTGAGTCTGCGCAGCAGCAGACTAGAGCAGTGGTACCCACGGGAAATGGTAATAATGGTCGAGGGCGTCCACAAGGTGGGTGAGGAGGTAATTAGCGAGGCCGTGGAGGTAGAGGAAATGGTAGTGCATGTAGAGGTAATATGCAACCAGGCAGGGAAATGGTTCAACAAGATGATAGGGCTTAGTGTTATGCCTTTCCGGGCAAGAATGAGGCAGAGACGTTTGACGCAGTGATTACAGGTACTATTCTTATCTGTGACCGGATGGCTAATGTATTATTTGATCTAGGTTCTAATTATTCTTATGTATCTGTGCGATTTGCCTAAGAGTTTGATATGATTTGTGATATACTTGATGCCTCTATCCATGTTTCTACCCCAGTTGGAGAGTCAGTCATTGTCACTCATGTCTATCGTGCTTGTCCTATTTTGTTTATGGGTTTTTAGATTTGGGCTGATTTGGTGATTTTGGATATGACTGATTTTGATATAATCTTAGGCATGACTTTGTTGTCCCCCTATTATGTTGTGCTTAATTTTAATACTAAGTCTATAACTCTAGAAATTCCGGGAAGGCAAAAATTAGAGTGGGAAGGGGTGTACAAGCCTAATCGAACTAAGATCATATCCTCCATTCGGGCTAAGAAATTGATAGGGCAGGGTTGTTTTGCTTATTTTGCTCATATTAGGGATGTTGAGATTGAGGCTCCATCCATTGGGTCTATTCCTATGGTGTCAAAATTTAGAGAAGTGTTTCCTAGTGACTTGCATGGTATGCCTCCGGATAGAGATATAGTTTTCTGCATTGATTTAGAGCCTGGTACGCGTCCCATTTATATTTCTCCATATCGTATGGCTCTGGTGGAATTAAGAGAGCTTAAGGCTCAAATCCAAGAGCATCTTTATAAGGGAGTTATTCGACCTAATGCTTCCCCATGGGGTGCCCCAGTTTTGTTTGCTAAGAAAAAAAAATGGTAGTATGAGAATGTGTATAGATTACCGGCAATTGCATATGGTCACTATTCGAAACAAGTATCCTTTGCCTCGAATAGATGATCTTTTTAACCAATTGCAAGGTGCATCAATTTTCTCTAGGATTGATCTAATGTCTGGTTATCATCAGTTGAAAATTAGGCCTGAGGATGTGCCCAGGATGACGTTTAGGACTCGTTATGGACATTATGACTTTTTGGTCATGTCTTTTGGTTTGACCAATGCGCCTGCAACTTTCATGAGCTTAATGAATATGGTATTCAAACCATTCCTTTATTCGTTTGTTATAGTCTTTATTGATGATATTTTGGTCTATTCAAAGAGTGAGAAAGAGCATGCCGACCATTTTTATATTGTTTTGGGTGTTCTTGGGAAACAAATGTTGTATGCAAAATTTTCTAAGCGTGAATTTTGGTTGACTTATGTTGCATTTTTGGGGAATGTCGTTTCGAAAGAAGGGGTAATGGTGGATCTTCAAAAGAGGCGGTTAAGAATTAGGTTCGGCCTAGCTCCGTGATGGAAGTTAAGAGTTTTGTGGGGCTTGCTAGCTATTATTGTCGATTTGTGAAGAACTTTGCTTCTATTGCCACTCACTTGACTAATTTGACCAAAAAGGGAGATACCATGTGAAAGGACTAAAATATGTGAGGAGAGCTTCCAAAAGCTAAAGACTCTCTTGACCACCACACCTATTCTAACGTTACCGGTGGAAGGTAAGGATTTTATAGTTTATTGTGATGTTTCTCATTCTAGGTTGGGCGCGGTGTTAATGCAAGATAAGAATGTTATAGCCTATGCGTCGTGCCAATTGAAGATGCATGAGACAAATTATCCAACGCATGATTTGGAGTTGGCAACGGTAGTATTTGCTCTTAAGATCTAGCGACATTACCTCTATGGTGTTCAATGTGAGGTATTTACTGATCATCGTAGTTTGCAGCATGTGTTCACTCAAAAGGATTTGAATTTGAGACAGCGAAGGTGGATGGAGTTACTTAAAGATTATGATGTCACCATTCAATACCATCTGGGTAAGGCTAATGTAGTGGCAGACGCTTTGAGTCGGAACGCGGTGAGTATGGTAGTTTAGGTTGCCTAAGTGTAACCAAGCGACCTTTGGCTAAGGAAATTCAGACCTTAGAGTCCAAGTTCATGCAGTTAGGCATCTCAGAAAGAGGTTGGATGTTACCTAGTATTGAAGTAAGGGTCACATTTATTGAGGAGATCAAGGCCAAAAAATTTGAGGATGAGAATTTGGAGGAGCTTAGGAAGAAGACTGCGAATGGTAAGGCACACGAGACCACTCTTGATGAAGAGTGTGTGCTCAATTTTAAAGGGAGAATATGCGTTCCTAGAGTAGATGACTTGATTGAGAACTTGTTGGTAGAGTCTCATGGTTCGCGATATTCTAATTCATCCGGGTGTGACCAAGATGTATCGAGATTTGAAGCGAATTTATTGGTGGCCGGGCATGAAGAAGGATATAGCGGAGTTTGTGGCGAAGTGCCCAAATTGTCAACAAGTGAAGTATAAACATCAAAGGCCTGCAGGTTTGCTTCAGAGAATGCCAATTCCGGAATGGAAGTGGGAAAGAATAGCCATGAATTTTGTGGTTGGTCTTTCCAAGACTTTGGGGAAATTTGATTCTATTTGGGTAGTGGTTGATAGATTGACCAAGTCAGCCCATTTTATTCCGGTAAGAATAGATTATAATGCTGAATAATTGGCTAAAGTTTACGTGAAAGAGATAGTGAGGTTGCATAGAGTGCCCCTCTCTATCATCTCAGATCGTGGTACCCAATTCACATCCAAGTTTTGGAGGAAATTACAGGATGAATTGGGCACATAACTCACTTTTAGTATAACCTTCCATCTACAGACAGACGGACAGTCAGAGATGACTATTCAAGTATTAGAAGACATGTTGAGGGCATGTGTGATCGACTTTGGAGGGCATTGGGATAAGTTCCTACCTTTGTGTGAATTCTCCTATAATAATAGTTATCACTGCAACATAGATATGGCACCATTTGAGGCACTCTATGGGAGGTGATGTAGATCACCCATAAGATGGTTTGAGGCTGGGGATGTGAAGCCTTTGGGGGTTGATTTAGTGAAGGATGCTCAAGATAAAGTGAGGAGTATTCAAGCTAAGCTTTTAGCAGCCCAGAGTAGACAAAAAAAGTATGCAAATCATAAGGTAATAGACATGATGTTTCAAACCGGTGAAAATGTTCTTCTTAAGGTATCACCCATGAAAGCGGTGATGAGATTTGGTAAGAAAGGTAAGCTAAGTTCTAGATACATTGGTCCCTTTGAGGTTCTTGAATGTGTAGGACCGGTAGCGTATAGATTGGCTTTGCCTCCTAATCTATCGGGTGTTGATCTTATATTTCATGTGTCCTTATTGAAGAGGTATCATGGTGACGAGGATTATATCATTAAATATGACTTAATTATGTTAGACAAGGACCTCCAATATGAGGAGGAACCGGTGGCAATTCTTGATTGTGATATGCGCAAGTTGAGAACCAAAGAGATATCGTCCAGTTGAGGAAGCTACTTAGGAAATCGAGAGGGACATGCAAGACAAGTATCCCCAATTGTTCGTCAATACAGGTACTACTTCGTTATTTTCTTAACCTCTTTTTCCTAAGTTTGTCACTCGAGGACGAGTGATGGGTAAATTGGTATCTATTGTAACGACCTATTTTCGTCGTTATAGAAATGCCAACGGGAAAATTTTTTGGGTTGGAAAAATTTTTCGAAGTATTTAGATTATCCCAACCTAGTCCAGATTTAGACGAAATCGGAGTCATTGAGGTGTAGGGAAATATGGTAACAATCAGGTGACTCATTTATGATTTTGATTACATGAGTAGTTAGATAAGTCATTAAGGAACCCGTAAGACTTTACAGAATTGAATTCGGACGAGTAGAACTCCCGGAATTGATCTTAACGTGAATGGTATTTTCTAAGCGTCGTTGGTTAGAGGTGAGTTGCGAAATGGGGATTTTGGAATTCTTTAAATAGCTTACTGTTTCGTTTAAGCTGCTTTGGCGCTCTGGTGGGGCAACTGTAGCGGGGTGAGGGCCGCTGTGGCGGGCCAGATGAGAATTAAAGTCGTAAATAAACCCCTAGACGACCTTATTTTGCACTTTTCAATTTTTAGAGCTAAAGAACAAACCCTAGGTGACTCCTAACAGTTTTCCACCGTTCTTGAGGCTAAAGGTAAGCTTTTCACTCCCCGAATCCATTTTTCGATCCGTAGAACGTAATAGAATGGGTAATTATCGATGGGGGAGGGTTTTAATATAGATTCTATGGTGGAAACAACCCTATTTTGAATACTTGGGATCATGAGTATGATATAGGATTTATAGAATTATTAGTAATTCGGGTAATTAGTGATTGTTTATTGATTCCCGTATTATATTGATTGTTTGTAGACCAAGAACAAGCGGAATGAATCTGAAAAGGGAATGATCAAGTTTCTTAGGGCTTCAAGCTTGTTTTGAGGTAGATGATGGTTGTGATTCTATGATTGTGTGATATATGTTTGTTCTTGCTTCATTATGATACATGTATGTATATGAATGTTGCATTATTGATCACACTTGTTATAAATGAGATAGATGAATGATGGTTACCATTAAATCACGACTTAATTGTATGATCTTGAGGATATACTTGTGATTGTGATTGTGGTGTGTTGAATGCATCGGTTGCCACGTTCCGACATAATTAACTTGGATCGGTTGCCATGTTCCAGCATAATTAACTTGGATCGGTTGCCACGTTCCGTTATAATTATGGGATCAGTTTCCACGTTCTGACATAATCATTGGATCGGGTACCACGTTCTAGTGTGCTAACTGTTTGGGTTTGGATTCCATGAGAGGACCAATGATTTGATATAATTGTGTATCTTGAGAAATGTGAAGTTGTTCGTTGTTAGTAAATGTTTATAGTATTGTACATGTTCGATATGTGCATGTGATTATATTGTTGTATTGACTAATGTATGTTGCACTTAGTGGGATAGCCGCATGATTCTACCAGTATACTGTGGTTGTGTACTGATACTGCACTTGCTCTTATTTTTTTTTTGTGTACAGGGCATCTTCAAACGACTACTGACATACCTCGCTTAGTAGATCAGTGATCGTCGTTCGCATTCAAGGGTGAGCCAATTCTTCCGGGCTGCCATGAGTTCTCTTTTTGTCTATGTCCACATTTCAGACTTAGATAGTTCTATTAGTTATTAGTACATTAGTTGGGGTTGTATCCCTTCTTGGTTAGACTTTGTTCATTGTTAGATGTTTTGGTACATTGAGTTTGAGGTTCTAGGCATTACTTCCGCATTGTTAGTTTATTATTGTTAGACTTTTGTTAGAGTTTATGGGAACTCTATTTATTTCCTTAATATTTAACTTGCTTTTATAACTTAAATGCTTTAGTTTTGGTTTAGTTGCTTGGGCTTGGTTTGGGTTGTAGTAGTGGTTCTCCCACTGGAAAGTTAGTGTGGGTGCCAATCACGACGGTCTGGGTCGTGACAAAACGTGTAACCAATAACCACTTGGCGAGGTGTCACTCAGAAAGACAACATATATATAAAATTTAAATATCTATCATCACCTTGAGAGGTGCACCCAATCATCATGACATTATTATATGATACTTTGAACGTTGGTTCACACATCTATATTTATATATTTTTTAAGAAATATAACTCTACTGTATATGATCTAGAGAGGGGAGCATGGGTTCACGTGAACCCACGGCACCCCCTCTAGATATGCCCCTAAGAGTAGGAAGAGTTACCTCCTCGATTTGTCACCACCCGACAACCAAGCATATTCATCCACACTTATTCTAAGAAAGAACAAGCAAATGATAGATGTTCATCATTCTAGTCATACATACTTACTACACAAGCAACAAGTTTGATCAACAATCGTACACCAAATTTGTTAAGATTACCTTTAATGTATAATCGCTACAAGAAAACATACTTTTGCTACCAAATCTAAGCTATCAATTTGAAAATTGTAGCTATTATTTAGTAATACCCATAACAATTCAAATTTCGTGACTATCAAAGAATTTGTCAAATTTCATAGCCACAAATATTAAGTTGACAAAGCTAAATCCTTATAATTTCTTGGAGATAGAGAAAAATATTTTTAATTCAAACTAAAAGCAGTAATTCAAAATTAAGAATGATCATAAATTTAATTAAACACTATTCCATCAGTTTCATACTAGTTATCTATTTTTTCCTTGTCATGATCTTAAAAAATCATAAATAAGAAGGGTAATTTTACTACTTTACCCCATAATATTTTTTATCTGAAACAGTGTTTTCAAAAATATTTTTTGGGATGAGTCTCGGGGTAGGTCATACCAAAAACGCTCCGGGATGCCAATTGAAGACGTAGATCCATAGGGCGTAAGTTTTAGAATTTGGGGGGTAAGCTCGAAGTGTAAAAACGTACACCGTGGGCGTTATTTTATTTTTGGTTTTTGAAACTTTTTTTGCTTTAAATTATATTTTTTAATTATTGGTGTGATGATATTTCTCAAATAGTAATTGTAATACTTTTCTCTTCATTATTGGTTATTAATACATTTCTCAAATAAAAATCATAATATTTTTTTCTCTATATTATATATTATTTATTAAAATTTATTTGTAGATCAATTGAAAGTTTTACTTTTGGTTATTATCTTAGTAATAAAATTATAAAATTGAATATACATGAGATTGTGCCCCGTAGATTCATAAGACTTAGGCCCCGTGTCTAGGGGTTAACGTCTCGCTTGTCTCGCCTCACACCCCCACCTTTTAAAACACTGATCTGAAACTTCACAAGCTTGTTTACACTTTTAAAAAGAATAAAATGTAAAGGAAAATGAGAAAAATGTTATTATTTATATCTTGATTTCTTAAATTGACAAGTAATTTGGGACAACTATTTTTATTAATGTGTACAACTAATATGAGTTGATGTTCCACGGACCGTTGAGCCTTCTGTGAAGAGTTGTCGTGATTTTTTCAGAAACTTCTTGCACATGTTCCAGGGTTATTTTGGGCCTTTTCTAATCTTTTTAGCCCTATTCTAAGTCATTTTTAATGTTTTAAAGTAGTATATTTATGAGTGGTAGATTTGCACTCATTTTAGATCCATTTAGCTTAATAATTAGTGTCCTCAATGCCTAACTTTGTCCTTTTCTAATCAAATATTGATGATATGTAGCTATGAAGGCAATTGGATAAGGCAAGGTTTGAAGTTGAAAGAATGACCAAAAATATAAAAAGAAATGCAAAGTGAACATTGATTATCGCCTAATTAACATGAAGGGCGGATTGCCAACTGAGCACGACCTCGCCTAAAGTGACAGTGCATAGAACTTGTGTCTATCAAAGAAGGTCGGTGGAATCTAGTCGAGAAGGTGATGTGCCGAGTTAGAATGAAGGTTCTTCTGCAGATCGCCCAAAGTGACAATGTGCAAGCCAACGAGTTAATGCGAGAACAACGTATTAAGGTGGTATTCGGCGATTCGGCAAAGATGAAAGGCTGACCCGATCAACTCTGCCAACTGAGGTTGAAACAACTAAAGCCTAGAGCCTCACAAGTCGAGCTGAGGAGCGAAGGGCGATTCGTTGAGTGATTCGGCAAGCCCGACTAATGTAGCCAAGTTGGTTATTAAGTAAATTTTGGGCCAAATTTTTGGAAAGTATAAATAACTCAAAGGATACAATTTTTACAAAGTTAATTCAAAGGGTTAGATTCGAGAAGTTAGATTACAGAGTTGAAAAGAGAGAACACTTTACTTTTGAAAGAACACTTTTCTAGTTCTTGGGGTTTTACCATTTGAGACTTGAATTTGATAAATTGAAGTTAAATCCAAAGTGGGTTTACTCTTATTTGCTTGATTTCAAGGTACCCATGGCTGCTGTCATGGAAGGTATAATTTATTTACTTGTTGTGATGAGTGACTAAAACCTCAAGATCTAAAGGTGCTCTAATGGGGTTGGGTGTTGATTTAATGTAGTGGGTATTGTGCTATGCTTTGTTGTTGCTGTTCATGCACGAGTTTGGTCTAATTACCATGGGGTTAAATTATAGGATAAGGTTACAAACTTAATTCCTACTTTAGATCTTTGATTGATGCTCGAAAGAGATTAATTGGAGTGGGTAATTAGTTCAATACTAGTAATTTAGGTTTGATGTCTGATTTCTTGACAGAGAGGTTATGGGTCGGATCTATTTGTCTTATTCTTGAAAAAAAGGAAAGAGTAAGGCATTGGATTGCTTAGGATTGACAATTAGATGAGACCGAAAAGAAATTCTATGCAAGGATGCTTTGAGATCGAAAGAAGATTAGTGTCATTGAAGATGACTTAGTCTATTTATGTATGTAAATCACTATAGAGCACCACAATGACCCCTATGTTACGTCAATTTCCAATCGCCGCACAACTAGATTACTTGTTAACTCTTGATTTCGTTTCGATTTTTGTTTAATTGTGATATTTGATAACCAAACCGTTATATTAAGTTGGTGGTACCATCCACCCAATTTTTCTAACTAGTAAAAATGAGCTGATTTAAAGTCCAAATTTCTTGATAATGAATTCTCCATGATATACCATTTCCTGTGGGATTCGACCCCGACTTTTCATTGAGTTTTTTTACTCACAACGATCACTCACTCTTTTAATTTGTTTGGAGAGTTGTTTGGGTATTATAAAAAATGGCACCGCTGCCAGGGTGTGGTGGTTGAGAATTCTAATTGAGAAATTAGTTTTTAATTTGGTTTATTTGTAGTAGATTTGTTGTTTGGTGTTGTTGTTGGCTGATTTGCAGGTTGACAAGATGAGTGACCATGATAATCACTATGGTCAAAACGACAATATGGGTGATGTCAATTACATGTCAGTTAATGTCATTCAAACCACGAGTGTAATCCGGATAGCTCCTACAAAAGGGAGGACGGTGTTTCACGTTGCCAGAACTATGATACAATTACTCCAAATGAAAGGATTTTTTGGGTCTAGCTCATGAGGATCCCCATGAGCACCTTAGGAATTTCATGGAAGTATGTGGAGCATTTGTGTTAAAGAATATCTCCCAAGAATCCATAAGGTTGAGGTTATTCCCGTTCTCTATAACGAGAGAGGCTACACGATGGTTGACAGATGTGCCAAATGATTCTATTACTTCGTGGGATGAGCTGACTGAGGCATTCTTGGAAAAATTCTTTCCACCCTCGAAGATGGTTAAACTCCGTCACCAAATTCAAAATTTTAAATGTATTGGATGATTGGTTATCCAAACATGTCATGGGAGGTGGAATCAAGTCGGTGAATACAATTGGTACCAACAGTGGGAAATGCCCGAAGGATGCCAAAATTGAGGCATTATACAATGAGGAAGTTCAATATTTAGGGAATCAAGTGGGGGGGGGGGGTTCTCACAATAATTATCAACAACAAGGTGGGAACCAAAGTTGGAACAATGAAATAGATAGTGGTTGGAAAGACTGGGGGTGGAAATTGAAGAGATAGGGAGATGGACAAAGAATATACGTGCCTGATCATGATCGTTCACTCCCAAAAGAATCAGCTGGGTTTGAAGGAAGCCGGGCGGAAGACATGCTTCTAAGGATCTACAACATGGTTGAAGGGTGCGATAATGTGTTGAAGGATTTGAAAACTGACTTCTCCACTTTATATCAGACGGTGACTTCACACTTAGTTTCTATCAAGTTGCTGGAGACACAACTGGATCAAATTGCCACATATCTAAATCCATGGGAAAAGAGAACTTTGCCTAGTGATACCATGAACCCCAAAACTGATTGTTGAGTTTGAGCAATATATCGTGTCATGACGTTAAATAAGGTGCTTCTTGGGAGGCAACCCAAGTCTTTATTTTTGTTTTTACTTCTTTCAAATAACGTTCATTGTAAGTGTAGGTTGAAAAGAAGTTGGACGATCAAAGAAGGAAGAATAGGCGATGACAAACCCAAACGAAAATCCGCCGAAGGCATTAGACGAACTACTTCTTGTCCGCCTTCTAAGCTTGAACAAATGGAAAAAGAGTACTGTTAACATCAGCAATCAGAACATTAAATGGTGATTCGCTGAAGTGCACTAAGAGGACTCCATTGGATCCACTGAATCAACCTTCAGGTTTGGTGTTTATTCAGGGAAACATAGTAAGCTTAAGCTCCAGTTGGCGATTCCTCAAACACGTTCGGTGACATTATTCATGGTCACCGAACGGGCCTGATATAAAAAGGTCAAGGGTCTTTTCAAATTCAAAATTCCATATCTTGAAAATCTGAGAGCTTTTTCGATTCCTTTATCTTGCATTATGCGTTTTGAGTGTTTGTGAGCCTTGTGTGAGCATATTGAAGGTGCTAGGAGTGCATTTGCTTGGATTTCATGTCAACCAACCTTGATACCTCAATTTATTTATTATTTTTGGCCTTAAGATTGGTGTTTCAACTTCTTGTTGTTATTTTTGAGTTTAAAAATCATATAACATGTGGGCTTGAGCCGCTTAGCTATGTTTGAATGTCTTATTGTGATGGGTAGTATCATATTGTTGTGATTGTATTGTGCCCCTGTGATTTTAATTGTGAATGCCTGCCAAATTGATCATATGTGATTTTGTTGGTTAAATCGTTGAATTGAATTAGTTTAGTTGATGGTCGTAGCCTAATTTGATGTGAGTGAAGTCTGAGTAGATCTATGTTGAACCAATTGCATGATTTCGCCCAATGATAGACAATATAACTACTTTCTTCAAATAATCAAATAGTGCAACACTTGGCGATAAATGGGGGAAATATGAGTTCCTATGGGTACGGAAGCATATAAGTGGATTGTAATGTTGGTGGAAACTAGTATTTGTTGTGAGTGTTGGTTTTTTTTTTGTGAAAATTTGTCACTGGGCTAAAACTTCATGTTAGGCAAGCTTGTCTTAGTTCACCAAGAGAGTTAGGCGAATCGCCGAGTAAGACCCAAATCGCCTTCTTTAGCATGCACATAACCTTGGGTACTGTCCCATTAGGCAGGCTTGTCTAAGTCCGGTGAACCCATTTGGCGAATTGCCGAGTGGGAGAGGATATCGCCCTTGATGCCTGTTACTTTACCTTTTGTACTGCCAATTTCGGCGGACTTGACTTAGCTCGCCGAAACCAACTTTGCGAATCATCGAGTTGACATTGACTTCATCTTTTGTGCCTAAACTTTAAATAAATTGATACTTTCTAATTCAGCGAGCTCACCGATCCTATTTGGCACATCGTCTTCCCATTAGGCGAGCCTCATGAGTGCTTTTGAATCATGTTTTAATTTTCTTTCGAATTCAATTAACCTTCACAAAGTCATTGTTTGAATATGTGCTTTGCAGGTAATGGCAAGAATAAAAGATAAATAGGTGGAGTCCTCTCATAAGGAACACGAGAAAGAGTTCTCTCCCCCTTCTCCTCCTTCAATGTGAGAGTCACACCAGCCTTATCTAGTGATGTCTAGAGAATCGAGGCAAAGTGCTTGAGAGATGATGTAGCTCGAAGGAAGTCGCCTTCACCAGACTGCACTCAAGTGGTCGGCACCTGCTCCTTTTGTGGAGCAGACATGTATTTCCACACCTGCTACTACTGTCTCTACTGTTGTGAGGCCTCCTCCTTCTCCTGTTTCCTGTCCCCCATTGACTCATGCTTTCATATATTAAATGGTAAGCCTTGCCCGGTCACCTGATGTGAGAGGTACTCGGTTTGAGAGGGACTTGCCCCAACTCATTCACCAGGCCATTTAGAAGGCCCTAATACCTATGATTGAGAGAGTGAGCAAGTGTGAGGGGACGGTAGTGAGCCATGCTCTGAGGCTCTATTATTTGACTGCGAGGGTTGAGTCTCAAGAGAAGGTTGGGGGTATTTTTAGTGATGTTGATTTACTAAGGGGCAGATGTAGCTACTTTGAGGGGGAGCTGGTCCAGATACAATCTATGGATATCTCCACACTATGGGGGCGATGATCCCCTTCCAGATGTGCCCGAGATGCCTAGCCTTCCACTTCTTTTTCTAAGGTTCTTTTGGATGTTGAGGTTTTGAGAGATAAAGAGCACGGTATTGCTGAGACACTGATCGAGATGCCTGAGACCAAAGAGGTAATTCTTTAGGCTGCGCTGAAGAGGTCTATTATAAAGACTTCAGAGGTCGGGGGTAGTGGAGTCACTCCGTCCAACATAGATCCTGTTACTCAGATGGGCACTGATGTCCAGTTGTACCTCCCATGCTGTCTCCTGTGATCTTATTATCGGGCATCGATTCCCCTTTTGAGGCTTCTCTAATCGAGACTCCAAATGAGAGTTCTCCACATGTGTAACCTGTCGGGGGGACTTTTCTCTTATCCTCCCAATACTTTTATTTTATTTTGCATTGAGGACACTGCATTCTGTTTTTGGTGGTGTGAGGGCCTTTGCGCCAATATTCCCCTTTTCCTTGTATTATGTTATTTCGTAATTTAAACAATTGTATTTTGTTAATTGTTTATATTAGAGTGCTCTTTGTGGGTAATTGTGTGTTTCTTTACTTGTTTCTATTCTCTTTTGATGTTGCAACCCTCATGAGTTCAAATCATCAAATGCTTGATGATTTCATTGATAACAATTTGAGAATCAATTTTTTTCAATATCGACGTCTTGAATAGTATTCATGATGATCATGATGCATAGTGTTGGTGTTGCATGAACGAAATTGATGTGGTTACACCTTTGAGTGATCTCTTATAATATTTTATTGACTAGCTACGTTTTGATGTGAGCCTTGCAATGAACATTGTACGTACGCTTTTAATATTTTTGGGATATGCTAAATAAGTGTATTTTCAAGTTCCATGTGTGTTGAGGTTTTACTTGAAAGCATGCATGCGGATTCTTATAATTTTCCTTGTCAGTCCAATTGTGTGAATCTAGGTGAATGTGGGACATGATCTTGGGAAAAACTTCAATGAGGGAACCAAATTGTCCATAAAGCCTTTTATGACTACCTTTTGAGGGCGTGAATCTATTTTGGAACCAATTGAGCCAAACCTAATTGTTAACAACCAAAAAGAAGCCTTTTGAGCCAAAATATATCTACCTTCTCACCAAAAACCTTTTTTTGAAGCATTGAATGTTTGAATAGCAAAATTAGGTCAAAAGCCTAAGTTAGGGGGTGTGGAAAGGGAGGATGAATGAAAGTAGGGAAAAAGGAAGAAGAAATGAGACTCAAGTTTGAAAGTTTTGAAAAAAGAAGGAACCCCTACTTATAAGAAAAATGTGTGTAGTGTCATCATGATGATGGAGATAACTTGGAAAAATTAAAATGAAAAAGAGAAGTGAATGGGATAAATGGGAATTCTAAATAAACTGAGTGAAAGCCAAGTTTTGAGTTCTCAAATGAAAAAGAAGAAAATAAACTTGAGAAGAGGTGATGATGATTGCAACAATGCTTTGAAAAGGTATAAGTTACCAATCCAAATTGACCATGCCTTCGCCCTCATCCCCATTACAAGCCTAAAAGACCTTTGAGATCTTACATGAACTAGGTTGTGATGATTGGAAAATATGGGCAAACCTATGGGATAAAGCTTGCATGTGTTTCTCTTTTGAGAGAGTGAGAGTTCCATTGATTCCAATTACCTTTGTTGATTTGCTTTGTGAGAACATGGTATCGTTCTTGATGTGAGGACACTTCAATGCAATTGTTAAAACATGTTCTTACATTAGACAAGAAGTTAATGTGAGCTTGAGCTTGTGTTGAGACTAGCTAGTCATCATTTGAAGCTTTTGGATCATGATATATGGTAACATGCTAAAGATAGTAGGCTTGCCATGGAGCTTGCATGTTATCTCTCATTGGGTACTGTTGTAGACACCCTTATTGAGCCTTTTGTGTTATTGATCTACTTGAGGACAAGAAAAATTTTAATTTTGGGGGTTGATGAGTGGTAGATTTGCACTCATTTAAGGTCCATTTAGCTCAATAGTTAGTGTCCTCAATGCCTAACTTTTTCCTTTTCTAATAAAATGTTGATGATTTGCAGCTATGAAGGCAATTGAACAATGCAAGGACTGAAGTTGAAAGAATGGTCAAAAATACAAAAACAATTGCAATGTTAACATTGATGATCGCCTAAGATGAAGGGCGGATTGCTAACTGAGCACAGACTCAACCAAAAGGACAGTGCATAGAACTTGTGTCTATCAAAGAAGGTCGGCGGACTCCATTAGTGAAAGCAATGCATCAAGTTAGAATGGTGGTCCTGCTGCACATTGCCCAAAGTGAGAGTGTATAAGTCAAAGAGTTAATGCTCAAAAGGTGGACTAAGGTTGTATTCTGCGATTCTTTGAAGGGGAAAGGCTACCTCGATCAAGTACGCCAATTGAGGTTCAAACACCTGAAGCCTAGAGGATCACAAGGCGATCTGAGAAGCGAACGACGATTCGCCGAGTGAGTTCGGCAAGCCTGACTAATGTCGCTGAGTTGGTTATTAAGTGGATTTTTGGCAAAATTTTGGGAAAGTTTAAATATCCCAAAGGATACAATTTTTACAAAGTTCGAAGGGTTAGATTCGAGAAGTTAGATTAGAGAGTTGAAAATATAGAACACTTTACTTTTGAAAGAACACTTTTCTAGTTCTCGGGGTTTTACAATTTGAGACTTAAATTTGATAAATTGAAGTTAAATCCAAAGTGGGTTTACTCTCATTTGTTTGATTTCAAGTTACCCATGACTGCTTTCGTGGAAGGTTTAATTTCTTTACTTTTTGTGATGGGTGGATAAAACTCCAAGATCTAGGGGGTACTCTAATGGGGTTGGGTGTTGATTTAATGTAGTGGGTATTATGCTATTCTCTGTTTTGTTTCTGTTCATGCATGAATTCGGCCGAATTACCATGGGGTTAAATTATGGGTTAAGGTTTCAAACTTAATTCCTAATGCCGATCTCCTGCTGATCCTCAGAATAGATTAATTGGAGTGGGTAATTAGTTGAATACTAGTAATTTAGGTTTAATGTCTATGGCTTGCTTGAAAGAGAGATTATGTGTTGGATCTATTTGCCCTATTCATAAAAGAGAGGATAGTGTAAGGTATTGAGTAGTTTAGGATTGACAATTAGATGAGACCGAAAAGAGATTTTATGCAAGGATGATTTGAGATCAAAGGAAGATTAGCGTCATTGAAGATGACTTAGCCTATTCATGTATGTACATCACTACAGAGCAGCACAATCACCCCTATGTTACGTCGATTTCCAATCCCTGCACCCCTAGATTACTTGTTAACTCTTGATTTTGTTTTGATTTTAGTTTAATTGTGATATTTGATAGCAAAACCTTTATATTAAGTTGGTGGTACCATCCACCCAATTTTTCTAACTAGTACAAATGAGGTGATTTAAAGTCCCAATATCTTGATAAGGTATTCTCCACAATATACAATTTCCTTTGGAATTCGACCCCGACTCTTCGTTGGGTTTTTTTACTAACGACAATCACTCTCTCTTTTAATTCGTTTTGCATGTCGATTTTTGTGTTATCATATATCATTCAACTAACTAGTTTTCCTCTCATAATCATCAATCTAAACATTCAAGTCTCCAATTTTTTTCTCCAAATTCATCTAGGTTTCCTTTTCTCCATCAAGAGCCCTAAAACTTCCAAGTCGAAAATTCAAGATAGAAAGAGAAGTATTCAATCCAAGGTTTTCCAAGTTCTTCCACTCTAAGAACTATATATAATAGTCTCTTTTCTCAAGATCAAGCACCAAAATTCCAAGATCAAATATTTCTTCCAAGAAAGATAGTGGTCTCCACCAAAATTTTCAATCCAATAGTTTCATAATTAGGTATCTAAGGCTATTCGTAGTGTTGGACTAAGTTCGTCCTCACACCCTAAATCTAAATCAAGTCAATAAAAAGATAAATCTAGGGTTCTACCTAAAGTTCCATGAATGTTGAGTTTGGTTTATGTTCTGTATTCTGAATTCTAATTTTCTTAATTATGGAGATTATGATACTTTATGTATTTTGATTCTTGAGTTATTGTTCATTATTATATTATCACACGAAGCCTAGTTATTGAGATTTTGTTGAAAGGTTTTGTGCAAGTATTTCCATGCATTGATTTTGAAATTTAAAGTGAGTCCAAATATATTTTTACCCGTCCATTGTGAAGAGTTTTAAAGGGACACTAATGATTCCAAATGATTATTTTGCATTGAGAAAAGAAGTATTATTTTGAGAAGAGAATAAATAGTTTCCAGAAGCATTTAGGTCAGTAAAGTAAAACTTAGTTATTCCTCTTAGAGGGTCTTTCAAATATTAATTCAACCTAGTGAGTACTATTATATGAGCATTATTGCATATACTTTGGGAGTAATATTGACCATTGATTTGGGTAAGAATTGAGATAACTTAAATCCTATAACCTACACCTCTTGCATAGATAGAATCATACAAGAATTTGGATGACTTCTCACCTGCCGCAAGAAGGGTTTTTAGTTAATCCATAAGTTAAGTTGCATTCTATACCCCGACAAAATATTGGACAACTCTGGCAATGTGGGCGAGACGTTGTACCATCAAGAGGCTCATAATGATGGTTGTTGGTTAGAGAGACTTCCCATGAAAGTAAAGTATCTTATTTCAGTATTTGTCGCACCCCATTTCGAACCAGCCGAAACAGTTCACAACATTATATGGCTGACACTCTGATTTTTGGAAAAAATTATTTTTGTTTTAGAGTTGCCACCTAAATTTTAAGGAAAATATTAGGAAAACCATTTTTTAAATATGTAAATGTAAACTCTGTATTGATTTGCGAAATCAGTGAGATTCTGAGTAAGGGTTTTGGTTACTCGAGGGGAAGGTGTTAAGCACCCCTCAGAGCCTATCTGAAGATAGTCCTTAAACTCAATTTAGGAAACTATAATTAGGAAAACTTGTTTATTTATTTGCTTTAAAATCAATGGTAAGTAAATTTTATTAGTTTAAGAAAAAGAGTAAAATACAAGGTACAACATATATATGTCTATTAGATAAAATTACAGTAGTATGTTTATCATATAGTAATAAATAAATGTACTAAAGTGTATGAAAAATTTATATGTTGAAAAATATAGATGTATCTTATATAAATATATCCAAAATAAATGTTGAGTTTAAAGGATATGAAAATTTTGACGTTTTATTTATATATAGAATTAAGACGTGAAAGAAAATAAAATAAAATGAGATAATAATCGAGTATAAATATGTAGTAGTATGTGTGAAATATGTTTTTAAATGGAAATACATAAAATGGAGCTTTCTAAAAATAAACAAATACAACAAATAATAATGATACTAAATGTTAAAATATTATATAAAGTTTGTGATCTTAAGTATGGTATGTACACATAGGTTGTTTAAAACATATGAATATTCATTATTTATTTACATGTTGGAAAAATTGACAATAGATTATATGTAGTAAAATAATATGTATATGAAAGTATAGGGATTTATAAATTATAAAAATGAATAAGAAACTTTGTAAAAGAGATAGTAGATAATAGAAAAATAATATAAAGGGTAACAAAATACTAAGTCATGTATAGAGAAAACTAAGTATAAAATATAGAATTTTGTACCTTTTTGCGTATGACATATAAATATATATGTACCTTGTAATAGTAACATATGTACAATAAATATACCTTGCGTTTTTCTTTTCAAAAAATCTGAAATCTCAAATATAAAAATTAGAAAGATGAATTAAAAATAAAAATAAAAATTGTCATATCAAGTTAAATAAAGATGAATTTAATGGTTGAGTTGCCTGCGACACTTCCTAGATTAGAATTATTACCTATTTTAAAATTCCAATTAAGATGACAAAAAAAAAACCAAGGCTATAGCTAACCATTTTTTGAAGGATTAATTACTTGAGTGGATCATTTTTTAAAAATAATTACTTATTTTAGATATACTCTTTAATTATTACCATTTATAGCAATATATAACAATACTATATATTTTATTAAATTTTTCTCTCTCGCCTCTTTCTCTTTTTTCTCTCTCAGCTTTTTAATTTTTCTCTCTTTCTCGCTCCTTTCTTTTTGTTGCTCTTTCTCTTTTACTTTCTTTTTGTTGTTTTTTCTTTTTGTTGCTATTTCTCTCTTTCTGTTGCTTTTTTTTCCCCTTTTGTTTCTCTCTCTACTTTCTTTCGTTGAGTAGTCAATGATTCGTAGAATAAAATTTGTATCAATAATTAATTTAATTAAACAAATAATTTAATTGTAACAAATGAAGAGACATAATAAATTGCAAAATGAATTAATCTTGAATAAAAAATGTATTAAACACATATTAAAGTTGAATTAGAAGAGAATTAAACATGAATGCAAAATGTAGCAAACGAAAGAGCATTCTATGATTTGTAAACTGAATGAATTTGTATCAATAATGAACTTAACAAGTAATTGAATCGTAACAAATCAACCAATAAATTGCAAAATGAATTAAAATCGTATTTA
>JAJOOE010001587.1:0-27811 GCA_036250405.1 Solanum raphanifolium
GGAAGACTTGAGCTTGTTCTTTAAAGAGAGAGAATTAAAATGAAATACCCAAATTGCCCCTTTTATCAGTGAACTTTCTGTTGATTTTTTTGGATCTGTTAGTTTAACGATTAAAATCACTCGCTTGATATAATTGAAGGTTAATAGTGCTAAGTTAGATAACACAAGGACTAAAATAAGAATATAGCCTTAACACAGGGACTAAAAGTGCCATTTTCCCGAGCATTTTATAAACAAAGCACAAAGATTGTATAATAATTACATCAGGATCCTTGCAAGTTTTAAATTTCTATATTCAGTTCCTATCTACTCTAGCCTGAGAGACAACAGAAGAAATTTAAAAAGCTATCTAAATCATAGTATTATATTTTCCACAAGTTTTAAGATATTTTTTTTTTGAGAAGGTAACATGTTTGTTTTCTTAGGTAAAACCATTTCAAGGTAAAATCCATAATCCAATGGAGTAGACCACGATATCCTTGTGTGACAACAATAACTACAGCATACTCAGTGTAATCCCACAAGTGGGGTTTGATAAGGATAAGTTGTACGCGATACTTATCTCTAACTTTGTGAGGGTACATAGGCGGTTTTCAATAGACTCTTGTGTGACATAAGAATGAAGAAGTTATTGAAACCTATATAATCAGAGTCTAGAATAATTAAGAGAAAAGGAGAATACTTATTGATGACTTGATAATTTGATCAATATATGGCACACCTATTTGTAGTTGCCAAATGCATGCAATATAATAATTGTCGTCTGACGTGGACAACATCTAACTTAAAACCTTAAAAAGTTTAACATTCTAAGCCAACAAACTGTAAGTTTTGGGTTAGGGTCACCTATGTGGACCGATATGATTCTATCCGATCCAAGAGTTTGTCTGAGAAGAGATAAGAACTAATTATCTCCTATTTGAAAAAGAGGGGGGAACAATTATCATGTTGATAAACTTCCCAACCCTCTTTATAAAAAGGGTATTTTTTCCTTTATAGAAAAAAACAACGTGAATAACAAAAGGAAAAAAAACAGAAGAAAAAACTTAAAACTTTTATGTCCGAAGATCAATAAAAGGTGTGAAGCACAACTATACATTTAGTTTATGAATCAAACTTTATTTCCTAGTGATTCAAAGAGGGACTTTGGAGCAATCCCGTTAAAGTAGCAAAATCAATAACCTGCGCTGCAAATCAACTCGTCGATTTTGCTCTATGTATCTAACATTGGTATGAGAGCCATGACTTATCGCTCTTCGTATGAATATTGTTGCTTGAATTTTATCATTATAAATACTTGTTAACAATATATGTCACGAACTCAGTGTCAAATGATTATTAAAGAAATAATAGTAAATCTTTTGCTCAGCCATTAGAAAGATATACAGATCTAGTAATGGATTTGTAACATCCTTTGATTTCTCCTCACATTCTCTTTTGGAGAAACTGATTTTTTTTTTTTGCTTTGTTCTTGTTCCTTGATTGTTTTTTTTTACCGGAGAATGAAGAAGGAGTTCTTCTTAATAATTATCTCTATTTAAAAAAAAGAGAAATAGGATATATTTGGATGAATTTATATTAAAAAAAAAGAAAGGAAAAGAATGAATTCTTAATTTTTTTATCCATTCTATCTTTCTTATGAAGAAGTGTATGTATGACACTATGAGTGGAACTTTATGGAGCATTGTTTGTTGGATATATGTAGTACTTTTTTATGGGAAAGAGTAAATATAAAGGAGAGTTCCTATCAGCAAAATTGATATGCCAACTTGTGAAGATTGTCTTGCTGGAAAGATTACACGTAAACCATTTGGGAAGGCTAAAAGAGCTGAGTTCCCGCTTTAATTGATTCATTCTGATATTTGTGGTCCAATGAATGTGAGGGAAAGGTTTGGTGCTACATATTTCATCACATTTAATGAAAATCTCATGCGCTTTGGTTCTGTCTATTTGATTTCTCATAAAGTTGAAGAACTTGAGTGCTTTAAAAGATATACAGATGAAGTTAAAAATCAATTAGATAAAAGCATAAAAGCTTTAAGAACCGACAGATGACGTGAATATTTATCAAAATAATTTGAAGAATCATGTACTGAAGAGGGTATTATCAGGCAGTTAACTACTCCTTATACACCTCAACAAAATGGTGTAGCTGAAAGAAGGAATAGAACATTATTGGACATGACAAGATCAATGATGGCGCAACCAAATTTAACTATTGCTTTTTGGGGAGCTGCATTATTGACTGCATCCTATATATTGAATAAAGTGCCTTCAATATTAGTATTTTCCACTCCTTATGAACTTTGGACTTGCCGTAAGACAAACCTAAATGATCTACGACTTTGGGGTTGTGCTGCATATATTAAAGATCGTTTTGGTTAGTTTGGTAAATAAGTCCAAAACAAAAGAAATGTATCTTTATAAGATATTCTGAACACTCCAAAGGATATGTGTTCATTGAAGAATTTGAAGATGGACGTATTACTGAAATTGTATCATGAGATGTCAGATTTTTAGAAAATGTTTTTCCCAAAAAGGGTGAAATAGATGAAGGTGAGCCTCTTTATGAAGTATTAAATTCAGAAGATTAAATAATATCTTCGGACATAGTTGATAAATCAATGGATCAAGAGATAATTTCTGGTCCAAGTGAGAGTTTTGAATCTCAAAATCTTATAAAGGAATTTGAGCTTCAATTATGTAAGAGTACAAGAAATGGTGTATCAAAATGATTTTATGAGATTGAGGATTATGTTTTCCTGGTATCTCTTATAGAATTGGATGAACCTAATTTTGTGATTGAGACTCATCGATCCCCAAAAAGGATGAATGGTTAAAAGCGAAGAAAGTGTTGTTCATCTTGTATTCCTAAGATACTTGGAACAAAAACTTTGAAGAACTTGATAAGAAACAACAAAGTTTAAAGAGCATTTTCAAAACTAGAAAATTAAAACCAATAGAGAAAATAGAATCAGAAATAGATTAGAAACAACATACACAATATTTTTCTTAAAGAAGAAAATCGAGCCCATAGAATGCACAGTGTCCCCTTAAGGAAATTATTCCCCTAAAGTACCCGAGGTTAATGGAATATATCCTCCCAGGATAGAACGATCTTACTCAATGGTGTATCGGTACCTAAAATCACGGTGTCAGTGAACCACTCAACAACAGTAAAGTACACTTATAATACTAGATTTAGTTGTAGTAGAAGAAGTCCAGAAAATTGGTTCTCTTCAAATGAGTGGAAATCCCTCAATTTATAGAAGCAAAAGGTAGTGTGTAAAGGCTCTTATTGTGCCTAACCGGAAAGGTCACAACCCTTTGGAAAAGTCACAATCTTTCAGAAAGGTCAGTCACAACTTTTCATAAAAGTCACCACTCTTCATAAAAGTCTCAACTTTTCATAAAAGTCACAACTCTTCATAAAAGTTGCAACTCTTCATTTTCTATTCACACCTTTAAAAACCTAACAAACCCCCACATGAATGAGGAATGAATCCAAGACAAAGAAACGGACAATTGTGTGTACTTTACAAGCAAGAATTAATTGCATCTGGATAAGTAGGTTTCCCTTTGAACTTTCCATAGTGAACATATGTCAGATGTACTTGGTCAATCGGTAGATTTGATATCTTTGAACCGCCAGTCTTTGGTATATACCTAGACAACCATATGTCACATAATTAACCCTTTACCGTTTTTGGTTCTTATGATTGTGTTCGTTTTAGCCATGAACACCTCCTGGTTTCATGAGTGTATAAAGAGATGGGTTTTGACAATTATCCTCTTTGAATCAGCTTACACTTCACACTCACATAGGTGATTTTTAACCATGTTATCGCGTAGACACACTATTTGGTCAAATCTGCCAAACTTAGCAACTCATTAAAAACTTTAAGCTTTATTAACTCATTAACAAGCCTTACTATTGTAACCTTGTTCCTAGGCATTGTCTTCATCATGAGAATGGATTCATTTGGTTGACAATTCCAAATCGTCAGTCACAACTTTGTTTTTCTCCTTGAACCTAGCTCTTGGGATCTCTAGTCTACTAGGTAGAGTACCGCCATGATGACTTGTCCTAAGACGTAAACCCATTCCCTTAGATAATCTTTCAACTTTCTCTCTAGTTAGGCCTTTTTGTAAGTGGATCTGACACATTATCCTTTGACTTTACATAGTCAATTGTGATAATTCCACTAGATAGTAGTTTTTTAACGGTATTATGTCTATGTCTTATATGACGAGACTTTCTATTATACATCATGCTCCATTCCCTACCTATTATATCTTGACTATCAAAGTGTATGCATATTGATGCCAAAGGTTTGGGCCAAAAAATAATATCTATCAAGAAATTCCGGAGTCTTTCAACTTATTCACCGGTCTTATCTAGAGCACCTAGCTTAGAGATCATTGTAGAGCTAGTGATACATGTCTTTTTGGAAGATTTCCAAGAGACTGCTCCTCCACCAAGAGTAAATATATATCCACTTGTGGATTTTACTTCATTTGATCCCGATGATCTAATTTGCATCAGTATATCCTTTCAATACTGCTGAATATTGTTATAATGCAAGACATAGTTTTGAGTATGTTTTAAATACCCCAAAACTCTTTTCATTGTCATCCAATGAGTTCGATTGGGATCACTTGTGAACCGACTCAGTTCATTAATAGTACATGTTATATCTGATTGCGCACACTTCGTGATATACATCATACTTCCCAATACTCTAGCACAATCGAACTGTGAGTCACTTTCACCTTCACTCTTTTGAAATGCAAAGCTCACATTTATTGGAGTCTTGACAATATTGAAATCCAAAAACTTGAACTAGTCATGTACCTTTTCAATGCAATGAGACCATGACAATGCTAAACATTATAGAGTTCTAAGGAGCCTTATACCTAAGATCTCATGAGCAACTCCAAGATCTTTCATATCAAACTTGCTTTCTAGCATACGTTTAGTAGCATTTATGTCATTAGTGTATCTACTGATGATCAACATGTCATCAATATACAAACAAACAATGACCTTGTGATTTTAATGTAAACACATTTATCACTTCCATCATTCTTAAATCCATTTGCCAACATGGTTTGGTCAAATTTCTTATGTCATTGTTTGGGTGCTTGTTTTAGTCCATCAAGTGACTTAACAAGTTCACACGCTTTCTTTTCTTTACTAGAAACCACAAAACCCTTGGGCTATTCCATGTAAATTTTTCCTCCAATTCTCCATTTAAGAGAGTTGTTTTGACATTCATTTGATGAATTTGGAGGTCATATACCGCAGCTAATAATATTAACATCCGAATGAAAATGTAATTCTAGTTAATGATGAGTATATGTCGACAAGATCAAAACCTTTTTTTGTCTAAAGCCTTTGACAAAAAGTCTTGCTTTATATTTGTCAACAGTTCCATCAACTTCCATTTTACTTTTGAGGATTCACTTTGAACCCAAAGGTTTATTTCCTTGAGGAAGATCAACCAACTTCCAATAGGATTGCTCAAGATTGAACCAATCTCACTATTGACACCATATTTCCAAAAGGATGAGTCAACGTAAGACATAAGAAATGTTACAAAATCAGATCCGTAGGTAATAGATGTCCTTTGACATTTACAACACGTCTGAATCTCTTTATTAAGTATATTTTCCTTTTGTTCTTTCCAAGGTCTTTAGACCTTTCACTAGACTACTCAAGTCTAATTTTACAGACCACAGTTTTTAGGTCCTATTTTAATCCTTTTAGGAATAGGAACTTGGACTTTTGCTAGACACCCCCGCACTTGGATATATTTCAAGTTGGATTTCCTTCCTTTCCATTTCTCATATGGAATAGATTGTGTCCTGAACAAACAAAATTGCTACCTTTCTGAAAAGACAACTTTTTGTTGTTCCCTTTTGCATTAAGGATAGTTCCTCCACACAAGTTTTGGGGTAAACCTGAACTTATAAGTTATGCAGCCATCATTTCCTTCAAAGTTCATTTTTTTCATTCTGCAATTCCATTAGATTTAGGTGAATAGGACAGTAGTTTGATGTATAAATCCACTTTCCAAATTTATTTCTGCAAAAGGAGATTTATATTCGCCATCCCTATCACTTCTTATCTTTTTCCCAACTGATTTCAACTTCAATTTTATATTGCCTAGACGTTTCTATTGCTTCATCCTTACCATTCAGCAAATAGACATAACCGTATCAAATACAATTGTAAATAAAAGTTATGAGATACTTTTTTCCATCACGAGATGGCGTTGACTTCATATCACAAATGTCAGTGTAAATCAACTCTAAGAGATTAAAATTCCTTTCAACAGATTTATAAGAATGCTCACCATACTTAGATTCCACACAAACTTGACATTTTTATTTATTGCACTCAAAGTTAGACAAAACTTCTAAGTTTATCAGTTTTCCTTACAAGGTTTTGTAATTGACATGTCCCAAGTGTTCATGTCACAAATAGTTTGACTCAAGCAAGTAAGAACAAATAAAAATACTGAGTTTGAAAAGCTCTCCACGAGGTAGCTTTTTCTCACAAATATTTGTTCCTATTTCTTACAATTTTGTGTGATACAAACATTGTTTAGAGTAATCACCTTGTCAAATCTCCTTTTAGGAAGGACCTTTCCATAACTTTCAATTTGATTGTTATAGAACTACCCATGAACAAAGTTTCATCGGGTCCAATAAAGGCAATATAGTCCAAATGTTTCTTTTACAAAATATGACAAATGACTATTCACCAATATTCATGTCTATACAAATAGTTATATTTAATAGACATATCTTTTCACGAAAAGTCACAACATTTTAAGTGACATTTTTTCATAAAAGAACTCAATCATTTTGAACAAGTATACATAAAATTTGGTAGTTTCATACTAGTCATACTATATACTAGTAAAAGAAAAACTCAACGACCACAATATCAAATATAATCCAAGATATTTTAGGTCTAGCATAATACAAAAGTATCATTGAATTTCATATCTTGTGCTCCAAATTTAAATTAGACACTAAGTCTAATTTTATCTTTTTCATAAGCAAAGAACCCCCAACATTTTAAATATGATCTCAATTTTTTTCTTCAAATCGTTGAAAATATTTTTTCCACATATTTTCCCAGACTATCAATGGCAGCAAGAAACCTCTTTTGGAAATATTATTCTACGAAAGAATTATAGTGCTTCAATTATCTTTGACAGTCTTTACATAATGTCAAAGTTCATTTCATAGAGGCACCTATTGCAGACACAAAATCCCACACTTTAAGTCACTGGTCTTTTTTCTATCACAATTAGACATACCACTTAGTATTTATAATACTAATAATAAAGACAAAAACTTTGTACAATTTTTTCTATTTAACAGTGAATTTTATAGAAATCCAAAAGTACAACACTGCCTTATTAGATGAAGTTTTCATATTCTTCAAACCAATTGCATAGTCTTATTTATCCAGCGAATTTGTTCGGAACCCCATGCATGCAAACGAGATATGAAACCCTACCAAATTTGATATTCCATAATGAATGGAGAAGTCAAAATTCTCATACGAGTTAATCTTAGAAAAAAGTGGGTCCCACCCCCAAACTATGCTTTAAGCCAAAATCCATAAGAGGGATATGAATTAGCCCAAAAACTTTGAATCCGAATAAAGGGTCACTCTAGACCAAACTCAATACTCTGGAGCTAACTACACACACTGAATTCTCATTCGAGCTCGTATACTCAGAATGTTGACTAAAGTCAATCTTAGGCCTTAACTTAAAAGTTAAAATGCCTAATCGCACAAACTTGCACTGAAAGCCTCGGGAGTCATGCCAACCATGCTACAAGCATTAAATTATCCTTTTGATGGAATCGTGAGAATTGGATTCTAAGGTCATCTTCTAAAAACTTTTGATAAGAACTGACTGTTCAAGGTTCAAAAGCTCGAAAACACCAACACTCGCATAAAAACCAAACGGCCGACCAAGTGACCGAACTATCAGTCCTAGGGGTCGCTTTATGAATTCTATAAACGATGAACATGAGGCATATACACATAAATGAATTAGATGGTTATTACAAGTTTACAACATCTACTACAAAAAAGAATTTTCTCCCATGAAAGTAAGAGTGAAGATGTACCTGAAGGCTCAAACAAGCCAGGAAATTATTCTCATATATCATGCTCGATCTCCTAGGTAGCCTCCTCAACTGGACAATTTCTCCAATGGACCTTAACCATGGGAATGACTCTCGAACACAACCGCCGCACATCTTTGGCTAGAATGGCAACTGGCTCCTCCACGAAGGTTACACAGTCATCCAACTCTATTGCATCATACGGGAGCACATCAGACTCATAAAGAACATATAAGTGCAACATCGAAACATAGAAAACCGATTGTGTAGCTGAGAATACTAGAGGTAGAGCCAACTCATATGCCACCTCACCAATTGTTCAGAAGATCTCAAAAGGGCCAATATACCTGGGGCTAAGCTTGTCTCGCCTACCAAACCTCACCACGCCCTTCATGGGTGTCACATGAAGGAAAACTTTATCACCAACTAAAAACCTCAAAGGCTGCCGCCTACGATAAACATAAATCATGTGCCTACTCTGAGCAGTCTGAAGCCTGTCCTTAATCACCCTCACTAGGTCCAAAGCCTCCTGAATGAAGTCTGTGCCATGAAGTCTAGGCTCTGTGGACTCAAACCAATTAACTGGAGAGTGATAATGCCTACCATGAAAGGCCTCTAACGGGGCCATCTAAATGCTTAAATGGTGTAGACACGTGATTTTTTATAGAACTTAAGATTTTACACTATTTTTATACTTAAATATTATTATCTTAGTAGGTTTATTTATTTTATTTTTTTTGAAAAAGCTCTGGAAATGACAACAAATTATGTGGTCTGTTTATATTAAATTTTTATTACATAAGCTTGTGAATTTAATGTATTTGTTAGATGTATTTTTATTTTAATTAATATTCAACTTTTACCTAGTATACAAAAAATAGTATATATTATGAAAAAGAAGTGAAAAAGAGTCCTAAAAAATTCAAATTACCTCACCCTTTATGCTAATTACCCTAAAACTCTTATAACTTATTCCTCCTAGAAATCGTCCTCCAAATAACTTTTTTCACTCACCCATTATTTTGCACGATTTTCTCCATCCCACACGTTTTTCTATCTTTTTATTTTATATTTTTTTATTTCTTTTCTTTTCTCTTTTTTATCCTAAAAACTCTCAACCAGATACCTTTAAAATCTTCAACCACATCTCATTCCCCACTCCCTCACGTTTTCTTTAATAAGCATCAGACTAGCACCCAAAATCGATATAAAAAACACACCTACACAGAGAGGAAAAAATCATACAAAAAATGCAGGGAGAAAAAAAAATCAGCACACCATAGAAGAGAAAAACCAATTGAGCAGGAAGTCGGGATTGAGATCTTGTTTACAACTACTAGTTTGGGTATCTAAAAGATAGCTTTGAAGGTTCGTTTCCCTTGTTACTATTTTTCTTTTTAGATTTTTTTATCCAAATAAAGTTTGTTTGGTCATGGTTCATTTAAGATGAATTTGTAGTTGCTATTACTATTACTTCGTCCTTTACATATTAATTCCATGTTAAAATAGTGTATTGAGTTTCCTCTTTATATCTGACTTTGAATTCACTTATTTATTTATTCGTTGTTTAATTTTACTTTTTTCGTCCTTGTGATTGTAATTTGTAAATAGAAACAAGAATGACATACATGGGGTTGAAAATATTCTTTAGCAATTTGGAGTAATTATAATAACAATGTGATATTTAAAAAAAAGAAAAGAAGAATAATATGTTTATGGCGAGCAGTAGGTTATTCCTGGTTAAGCATTTTTATATTATTCATATCCAACGGGTTATTTTGTGAGATACATGTTAATTTTTATTTTTTTACTGAGAATTTCTAAAGAGTTTCAAAAACCTGTTTTCTAGTAGTAAATAATCTTTAAGGATATGTATTGGAGCTCACAATGTAGCAACCCTCTCGGAAGGATGCTACTACTTACTGGAAAGCTAATATAGTACTTGCACATTTGAAAGGGATTAATCTAAGAAATATAAGTTATAATTCAATTAGAGAAATTTAGTCTAAAATAACAAGTGAAAGGTATAAAGGCTTGTCATTTAGAAATTTAGTTGATCTCAAATTTAAACAAGACAAGAGTCCCAATTTATGGCGGAAGAAACTTTTAAAATAATTTTTAAAAAATACGCTAAGAGATTTTCATGTATTATATATACTACCAGACACGTTATAAATCATTACCAACTTCGGGGTACCGAAGTTTGATTGGTTCATGCTTCATACAAGCCTTCAAAATAAACTGTAAATTTAATACATTACAAGACTTGGGCATATAACCATTTATCCAAAGTATTTTAAAGTAAGTATAACTTAATAAAAGTAACCGTGCTAGATCCACGGGATTCGAGGGGTACCTAATACCTTCCCTTCAGTCAATAGAATTTCCTACTCGGTTTTTTGTTCTCATAGACTAAATAAAGAGCCATTTCTTTTAAGTAGGGATTCAAAAAGGTGACTTGGAACAACATAACTCAATTCCAAGTGGCGAATCTGAAAGAACTGAAATAATCCCAAAACAATATTGTTACTTAAAGTGAAAACCCTTTCCGCAGTTGAATAAGGGGTGTGACATCTCTGACGACTCAACTAGGGACCAAATAGAATTCGAGCTTTATTATATGGACTTTTACTTGATTTTATTATTTTCTTGGATATATTGTGTATGATGGCCTTTTATGCTACTTGTTACTCATTTATCACTTTGATATTATTGAGTTGCATTATACATTTTCTTCTCTCGTGCATCCCATCCGAGTCTCAAAATATAGGGTAGAAGGGAATGAAGTTATGCATCCCACTTTTTGTTGAGATAAAGCTGGAGTGTCTTGACACATATGGAATGATTTTAGTCACACATGTTTGTTTGGGTTGGACCAACAATGAGATTAGAATATTACCGCTACCGATAAATTTCCCCTCCATGGCCCGAGTTATCCACTCGGGTAAGTCAGTCTAGAAACTATCTTCTTTCGGTTTAAACCTAATAGAAATAAAATGCAGACATGCTTATCTCTAGTAGGTTCCACTTATTTGTATTTGACTTAGTGGGGCTCGACACAGGGGTCGAGTCCGTCTAGGACAGAAGACCCTCTTTTTGATCAACATGTGCATTTTATGTGTTATTTGTAACTATCATTTGGAAGACCTTGGTTTTTGATCGGATTTAGGTTCCCTCTAAAATAAATTCTTTAATATTTAAACCTAATTTTTTCCTTTCTTATTATTTTTTTTCTTCCTTAAATAAAACAAAACACATATATAAAAAAATTAAAAAAATCAAATTTGTCTTATATATATATATATATATATATATACACACTAAAAGTTGTAATCAGAAATAAATATATATATGGTTTTTTGACTTGGTTCTGAGATGGTGGTACAGTCAGGTTCGATACTATTTTTATTGGCTTTGTCTTTGTGAATCCATCTAGCCAGCCGTGGTTCTAAGCCCGTCAAAGAGTTGAAAAGGGCGCCTATACCCGGTTAGAACTGCTAGACACAAGGGCTCAATAAAATTATGTATTAAATCTTGACAGACTCCTTACTCGGGTAAAAGGATAGATCCTTCCAAACAATCATAAAACTATATTAAAATTTGTATATATTTCGATTCGGATTTATTCTTTGAGTTCGGATGCTAAACTAGATTGAAGATGACCGCTCGGATTACCGACAGTCTTCAGAGATCCTTTAGCTTGGTACCTGTTAATCTTAATCCTAGACAAAGTATGTTTTTAGGAATGATGCAAATTGTTACTACTCATAAATGGTATATTAAATGTACCATATTGATTGATAATAAATTTTAAATAACTGATATTGCTATGATTGATAGTGGAGCTGATGTTTGTTGTATTCAAGAAGGTCTTGCACCTACTAAATATTTTGAAAAAACAACTCATATGGTTAAATCTGCTTCTGGACACGCTTTAGATATAAAATATAAATTACCTAATACTTGCATTTGCCAAAATAAAGTTTGCATTCCGCATTTCTTTATCTTGGTTAAAAATCAGTTATACCCTCCAATTATACTTGGAACCCCTTGTATAAATGCTATTTATCCTTTTATAAGCATAAATGCTAAAAGTCTTTCTGCTACTTATGAAGACATAAATATTAGTTATACTTTTATCACTGACCCTATTTCTCATGATATTAATGCTTTGATTAATATGAAACAAAAGCATGTTGATTCTTTGCAACTATAATTGTTTAGTATAAATATATTTGATACTTTAAAATCCACCAAAGTATATGAAAAAATTAAATTGATTTCTGAACAAATTGCTATTGATATTTGTGCTGATCATCTTAATGCATTTTGGAATCAGAAAAAGCATATTGTTACTCTTTCATATGAAGATGATTTCTCTGAGAATGATATTCCTACTAAATCTCGTCCTTGCCAGATGAACACCGAATTGGTGGAATTCTGAAAAAAGGAAATTGATAATTTGTTACAAAAAGGTTTGATAAAGCCCTCCAAATCACCTTGGTCATGTACTGCATTTTATGTTAACAATGTTGCTGAAAGGGAATGAACTGTCCCCAGATTGGTTATCAATTATAAACCTTTAAATAGATACTTAAAATGGATTAGATATCCTATTCCAAACAAAAGTGATTTGTTGTCTAGATTATATGACACCAATATATTTTCAAAATATGATTTAAAATCAGGATATTGGCAGATCCAAATATTTAAAGAGCATGCTTATAGAACAACTTTTATGAATGCAATGTTATGCCATTCGGTTTGAAAAATGCTCCATCTGAAGTTCAGAAAATTATGAATGATAATTTCAATTCATATTTGGATTTTATCATTGTCTATATCGATGATATTTTGGTATACTCAAAAACATTTAAAATGTATATCAAGCATCTAGACATCTTTAAGAAAATTGTTATACAAAATGGTTTGGTCATTTCAAAATCAAAAATGAGTTTATTTCAAACATATGTTCGATTTCTAGGACATCATATTTGTCAAGGGAAAGTTACCCCGATTCAAAGAATTATCTACTTTGCATCAAAATTTCCTGATGTTATCACTGACAGGACTCAATTGCAAAGATTTTTAGGGAGTTTAAATTACATATCCCCCTTTTATAAAAATTTATCTCGTGATTTGGCCCCTTTATACGACAGGCTGAAAAAGGATCATAAATCACCTTGGACTGATAGTCATACCATTTTGGGAAAGGATATTAAAGTTCGTGTTCTATCTTTACCTTTCTTAACTCTTTTTAACCCTGCTTTGCAAAATATTATTGAGACAGATGCATCTAATATTGGTTATGGTGGGATATTAAAACAAATTAATCCCCACGACAAAAATGAATATTTGATCAGATTTCATTCTGTGAAATGGAACGAGGCCCAGAAGAAATATGCTACAGTGGCTCATGAAATGTTAACCATCATCAAATGCGTGTTAAAATTTCAAGATGATGTATATAATCAAAAGTTTTTGATAAAAACTGATGCTCAATCTGTGAAGTATATGTTTAACAAAGACTTTAAACATGATGCATCAAAATTAATATTTGCTAGGTGGCATAGCTTCTTTCGATTTTGAAATCCAATATAAAATGGGAAGTGATAACTCTCTTCCAGATTTTCTATCTAGAGAATATTTAACTTCATAATGAGTTTTTATACACCCTTCTTTGATGAGAAAACTTTAGTTGTTATATTAAAACTAATTCCTCTTAATAGAGATTTACAAGAATTAATTTTATGGGAAATTATCACTGATATTATTAGAGAAGATTTCTCTATACATGATTTCGAAGAAATTATCAATATCAATGATGAAAATTATTACACTGACTACTAGGATACATCCGAATAAAACAAAGTGTTATGTTTGCAAGATGGACCCTCCTTGGGTAACTAAGGCAGATGCAGGGGGGATAACACAAGAGGAAGGGGAAGATCATCCCCGGGATCGTCATACGGATCCTCTTCTAGCTCCCCGGTTATACAAAGAGGAAGAATGAGTTTGATAAACTCAAAAATCTCCCGAAATGAGGCTTCATCTTTAGTACATCTGGAAGATATTCCAGAGAATAATTCGTTATACGAATAACTACAGGCATATTTTTCTCAAGAGCAAAGTGATACTGTTGCATCTATAGCTAAAGAAGATATTGATGATATCAAATCTTAGAAAAGGTTGTCAAAGAAAGAAATGATATTTCTTTTGGAAAACTCTGAATTTAGAGAAAAGAAGAACCGTAGATGATATTCCAGCGGTACCTAATCAACGGATTATATTTCCCGGGTGAGTCATACAAAACCCGATATTATTATGAGACCATTTTGGTAAGCACCAGTAGCGTGGAATTTCAGCACTTTTCAGGCTACAATACTAGTTAGAATGTTTGTAACTACTCCAAAATGATAACTAAGCATATTATATCTGTTAAAGATTGGGGAATCTCCACAATGAAAGAAAGGCAGATCAGCCTAAACAAAGTCTCTATGAATTTCACGTACTGGGACTATATTCATGCTTTTTATAAAGTCCTCTACTACAATAATGAGAGACATAAACATACATGGTTTATAAAAATTTGTGCAAAGGTATTTGCAGAACCAATTTCTAATTGGTTTCTAAATTGGTGGTCATACCACGGTCCAACTACAAAAATTCTGATCGATCCATTTCTTAAATTATATAAAGAACAAGTTAAAGTTTCACCAGACCTAAACGAGTTATACCAAATAAATCATAATTGTTATATAGAAAAAATTGAATAAATTTATTTTTTGATTGAAGTTTCTATCCCTTGGATTCATAAATGGACTCCCGGAATGGGATTCAACGAGGAGCAAATTCCTTGTTTATACAAGACCTTTTATAATAATTTTTGGGACAAATGAATGAAAAAATATTCAAAAACAAAGTCTCTATATGGAAAAAACTGTTGGATCTTATTGAAAAAAGGATCCAAGAATATTGTATTACTCCTCAAAAGGGAATAATTGTTGATAGCTCAGTTAGGCATATTGCCAGAAAGATCTCCATTCAAGATGGAAATAAAGAAGAAATGATCAATAGCTATCTGGAAGAAGTAAATGGGAATTTTCTTCTCAATATTACACAATAAGAGAAATCAGACACTTCTATGAGAAGTGAGACAAGCGATGACGTCGCAAAAGATATTTAAGAGGCTCAACATTGTGAGTCGGAACAACCTACTTCAGAAGATACTCTGAGAAAGGCGGAAGATTTTCTCCAAAAATTAAAAGAAAAGGACAAGCTGTGAAGTTTATCTCTATAGTAAAACCCATAGTTAACAGTAGATGCACTGCATTCGACAGGAGATACATTGTTACTGTACATATGGGACCCACTGATAAGGTACCCACGGTTACTGTACAAAGATTCTTTTTCTTTCTATAAATAAGTTTATTTTTAGTCTGTTAGAAGTAGGTTAGAAAACACATACACACCCTCTCTCTCTAAATTTTAAAGCTCTTAGTTTGTAAAGTTTGAATTTACAGGATTTTGGCCGGAAGTAAATACAATCTGTATATTTCACTGATAGGCCTTGGAGTCAGCCACCTTTATAAGGTATTAATTTATTTCTGATTACATCTTTTAGTATTTCTCCGATCTGAGCCGTGACTATGTCCGGCTAAAGATTTATATCTATGTCGAATAACTAACTTCACTTTTATATCTACCATGAAAGATCTAGAATTTATCAAAATATAAATAAATTTTTATATGGTTTCTTGACTTGGTTCTGAGATGGTGGTACAGTCAGATTCAATCGAATCCATCAAAGATTGTATAAAGTTTAAATTTCTAGCATCACGAAGAGCAGCTAAAGGGTCTTAGGTAACCCCTAAGAGTTAATGGTTTGAAAGCAATTTGAACTATGCCAATATGCAAAAAATTGTACTGAGTTTTATATAAATCGATATCTCGCTTATTTAAGAAACGAATAGTCTGTTCAGACGAATTTAACGCCAAAGATTGCTCAGTTGTTTTTATTAACTGTTTATGAGATATTTTATCAAACCATCTATAATCATAAATGGTTTTAATATCAATTTTTGGGATAGTCCATTTGTTTAACAAATCAAGGTTTTGAGGTATATCTACCTCATTCAATCTAGTACCTTTAGTACAGATTTCTCCTAGATCCATGTTGAATAGAACATATCTATGTCGTATACTTCAGATCAATCTTATATTTATCATGAAAATTCCTAGGCTCTGATACCAAGATAAATGATCTCTGAACACTATCGGTAATTCTAGTGGTCATCTACAATCTAGTTTAGCATCCGAACTCAAAGAATATATCTGAATCAAAATATATACAAATTTTAGTATAATTTTATGACTCAACATATATGATCTCTGAAGACTGTCGGTAATTCGAGCGGTCATCTTCAATCTAGTTTAGCATCCGAACTCAAAGAATAAATCTGAATCGAAATAAATATAAATTTTAATATAGTTTTATGACTGTATGGAATGATCTATCATTTTACCCGAGCAAGGGATCTATCAAGATTTAATACATATTTTTATTGAGCCCATGTGTCTGGCAGTTCTAACCAGGTATTGGCGCCCTTTTCAACTCCTTAACGGGCTTAGAACCACAGCTGGCTAGACGGAGTCACAAAGACAAAGCCAATAAAAATAGTATCGAATCTGACTGTACCACCATCTCAGAACCAAGTCAAGAAACCATATATAAATTTATTTATATTTTGATAAAGTCTACATCTTTCGTGGTAGATATAAAAGCGAAGTTAGTTATCCGACATAGATATGAATCTTTAGCTGGGCATAGTCATGGCTCAGATCGGAGAAATACTAAAAGATGTAATCAAAAATAAATTAATACCTTATATTGGTGGCAGACTCCAAGGCCTATGAGTGAACTATACAGATTGTAAATCTAAGTTTATAGATGGCCTTCCCCCTTTGTTTTTCGAAAGAGTAAGAAAAACTCTGAGGAATGATCATGGTGAAATTCCTTATAGGGATTATAGTTATGGTAAGTTGATAGGAGCTTGCACTCAAGAATGGATAAATTTCTGCAATTAATTAAAGTTATCCAGACAGCTTAAGATGGATAAGCTTAGAGAAAGATCTTAGCTAGGAGACTTTTGTACCTAGTTCGGTTTACCTGATACTTCAGCTAATAGCAAGAAATAGAATCATAGAGATTCTAGAGGCTCCCATCCTGAAAAACCTTATAGGAAGAAGAGTTTTAGATATATATCTAAGGAAGAATACGATGCTAGAAAGGCCTTTCTTAAGTCTAATAGATTTACCAAGAATAGATCTAAGCGGGAGCTCGCCAAAATCAAGTGCTATAAATGTGGAAATTTCGGTCACATAGCACCCAACTGCAAGCTTGAAAAGAGGAAAACCTTAGAACTTGTGGAAGAAGTTCATGATAACGTTTATAGTTTCTTATACACTTCTGGTTCTGATCATGATTATGATTCTAATTCAGGTTCTGATGAAGAGATTGATTTGCTTGATTTATCTGATAGTAATCAGCATGGTAATACCTGCAATACTTGTCATGGTGATATTTGTTATTGTGAAAATGATGAATTTTATAAATTACAATCTTTATTTGAAGATTTGAATATCAATACTATTACATCTGATAATGTGATAGAACTTTTGAAAGAAGTTACTGATAATTATCTTCGTGAAAAAATTATACATTTAGCGGCTAGTAATAATGCTAGTTCAAGTTTTTCAAAAAAATTCAGAAAAACAAAAGAATGATTTTGAATTCGTAATATTCTGCATCTTATTCTTTGTCTGAAATTAATGACAGACTTAATAAACCAACTACTCACACAAGAGATTCTTCTTTTGATGATTTGAAAAATGAAATTGAAAATTTGAAAAATGAGAATAAATCTCTTAAACAAAATCAAATGAGTTGTGATCATAGACTTACTCATATAGAAATTGTTCAAAACAAGGGTAAAACATTGTTGAAGAAAATACTCTTGCAAAACCTGTTAATCTTGATCCTAGACAGGGTATGTTTTAGGAATGATGCAAATTATTACTGCTCATAAATGGTATATTAATGCACCATATTTATTGATAATAGTTTTTGAATAACTGATATTGCTATGATTGATAGTGGAACTGATGTTAGTTGTATTCAAGAAGGTCTTGTACCTACTAAATATTTTGAAAAAACAACTCATATGGTTAAATCTGCTTCTGGACATGCTTTAGATATAAAGTATAAATTAGCTAATACTGACATTTGCCAAATAAAGTTTGCATTCCACATTTCTTTTTCTTGGTTAAAAATCAGTTATACCCTTCTATTATACTTGGAACCCCTTTTATAAATTCTATTTATCATTTTACTAGCATATATGCTAAAGGTTTTTCTTCTACTTATGAAGACAAAAATATTAGTTATACTTTTATCACTGACCCTATTTCTCGTGATATTAATGCTTTGATCAATATGAAACAAAAGCATGTTGATTCTTTGCAACTAGAATTGTTTAGTATAAATATATTTGATACTTTGAAATCCACCAAAGTACAGGAGAAAATTAAATTGATTTTTGAACAAATTGCTATTGATATTTGTGCTAATCAACCCAGTGCTTTTTGGAATCGAAAAAAGCTTATTGTTACTCTTCCATATGAAGATGATTTCTCTAAGAATGATATTCCTACTAAATCTCGTCCTTGCTAGATGAACACCAAAGTGGTAAAATTCTACAAAAAGGAAATTGATAATTTGTTACAAAAAGGTTTGATAAAGCCCTCAAAATCACCTTGGTCCTGTACTGCATTTTATGTTAATAATGCTGCTGAAGGAAATGAGGTGTCCCCAGATTGCTCATCAGTTATAAACCTTTAAACCTATACTTAAAATGGATTAGGTATCCTATTCCAAACAAAAGACATTTATTGTCTAGATTATATGATGCCAATATATTTTTAAAATTTGATTTAAAGTAAGGATATTGGCAAATCCAAAAATTTAAAGAGCATGCTTATAGAACAACTTTTAATGTCCCTTTTGGAAAATATGAATGGAATGTTATGCCATTCTGTTAGAAAAAAGATCCGTCTAAATTTTAGAAAATTATCAATGATATTTTCAACCCATATTTGGATTTTTATCATTGTCTATATCGATGATATTTTGGTATACTCAAAACCATTTGAAATGCATATCAAGCATCTAGACATCTTCAAGGAAATTGTTATACAAAATGGTTTGGTCATTTCTAAACCAAAAATGAGTTTAGGTCAAACGGATGTTCCATTTCTAGGACATCATATTTGTCAAGGGAAAGTTACCCAGATTCAAAGATCTATCGACTTTGCATCAAATTTTCCTGATGTTATCACCGACAAGACTCAATTGCAAAGAATTTTAGGGAGTTCAAATTAAATATCCCCCTTTTATAAAAAAATTATCTCGTGATTTGGCCCCTTTATACGACAGGCTAAAAAAGGATCATAAATCACCTTGGACTGATAGTCATAACACTTTGGTAAAGGATATTAAACTTCGTGTTCAATCATTATCTTGGTTAACTCTTGCTAACCCTGCTTGGCAAAAGATTATTGAGACAGATGCGTCTAATGTTGGTTATGGTGGGATATTAAAACAAATTAATCCCCACGACAAAAATGAATATTTGATTAGATTTCATTCTAGAAAATTGAGCGAGGCCCATAAGAAATATGCTATGGTGGCTCATGAAATGTTAACCATCGTCAAATGCGTGTTAAAATTTTAAGATGATTTATATAACCAAAATTTTTTGATAAAATCTGATGTTCAATCTATGAAGTATATGTTTAACAAAGACTTTAAACATGATGCATCAAAATTAATATTTGCTAGGTGGCAGGCCCAGTTAGCTCCTTTCGATTTTATAATCCAATATAAAAAGGGAAGTGATAACTCTCTTCCAGATTTTCTATCTAGAGAATATTTAACTTCATAATGAGTTTTTATACAACCTTCTTTGATGAGAAAACTTTAGTTGTTATACTAAAAGTAATTCCTCTTAATAGATATTTACAGGAATTAATTTTATGGGAAATTATCACTGATATTATTAGAGAAGATTTCTCTATACATGATTTCGAAGAAATTATCAATATCGATGATGAAAATTATTACAGTGACTACTATGATACATCCGAATAAAACAAAGTGTTATGTTTGTAGGATGGACCCTCCTTGGATAACCAAGGGCAGAGGCAGGGGAAATAGCACAAGAGGAAGGGGAAGATCATCCCCGGGATCGTCATACGGACCCTCTTCTAGCTCCCCAGTAATACAAAGAGGACGAATGAGTTTAATAAACTCAAAAATAACCCAAAATGAGGCTTCATCTTCAGTATATCTGAAATATATTCTAGAGAAGAGTCCATTATACACATAACTATAGACATATTTGTCTCAGAAGTAAAGTGATACTCTTGCATCTATAGCTAAAGAAGATATTGATGATATCTAATTTTATGATGAGTTATCAAAGAAATAAATGATGTTTCTTTTGGAAATCTCTGAAATTCAAAGAAAAGAAGAACCATGGAAGATATTCCAGCGGTACCTAATCAACGCATTATATTTCCCGGGTCAGTCATACAAAACCCTATCTTATTATGAGATCATTTTGATAAGCACCGGTAGCGTGGAATTTCAGCACTTTTCAGGCTACAATACTAGTGAGAATGTTTATAACTTCTCCATAATGATAATTAAACAGATTATATCTGTTGAAGATTGGGGAATCTCCCCAATGAAAGAAAGGCAGATCAGCCTAAACAAAGTCTCTATGAATTTCACCTACTGGGACTATATTCTTGCTTTTGATAAAGTCCTCTACTACAATAATGAGAGACATAAACATACATAGTTGATAAAAATTTGTACAAAGATATATGCAGAACCAATTCCTAATTGGTTTCTATATTGGTGGTCATACCACGGTCCAACTACAAAAATTCTGGATGATCCATTTCTTAAATTATATAAAGAATGGGCTACAGTTTCACTAGACCTAAATGAGTTCTACCATACAAATCATATATGTTAAATAGAAAAAATTGAACAAATTTATTTTTCAGTGAATTTTTTATCCCTTGAATTCATAAATGGACTCCCGAAGTGAGATTTATCGAAGAGCTAATTCCTTGTTTATACAGGACCTTTTATAATAATTTTTGGGACAAATTAATGAAAAAATATCCCTAAGCAAAGTCTCTATATGGACAAGAACTGTTGGGTCTTATTGAAAAAAGGATCCAAGAATATTGTATTACTCCTCAAAAGGGAATAATTGATGATAGCTCATTAGGAATATTGCCAGAAAGATATCCATTCATGATGGAAATAAAGAAGAAATGATCAATAGCTATCTGGAAGAAGTAAAGAGGAATCTGCTTCTCAATATTACACAATACGAGAAATCAGACACTTCTATGAGAAGTGAGACAAACGATGACGTCGCAGAAGATATTTAAGAGACTCAACCTTATGAGTCGAAAAAACCTACTTCAGAAGATACTCTGAGAAATGCGGAAGATTTTCTCCAAAAATTAAAAGAAAAGGACAAGCTGTGAAGTTTATCTCTACAGTAAAAGCCATCGTCAACAATAGATACACTGTTGATCAATAGTAGATACATTGTTACTGTACATATGGGACCCACTGATAAGGGACCCATGGTTACTGTACAAAGATTCATTTTCTTTCTATAAATAAGTTTATTTTTAGTCTGTTCGAAGCAGGTTAGAAAACACACTGTCTGTCTCTCAACTGTAAAGCTCTTAGTTTGTAAAGTTTGAAGTTCCCAGATTTTGGCCGGAACTAAATACAATCTATATAGTTCACTCATAGGCCTTGGAGTCGGCCACCTATATAAGATATTAATTTATTTCTGATTACATCTTTTAGTATTTCTCTGATCTGAGCCGTGACTATGTCCAGCTAAAGATTCATATCTATGTTGCATAACTAACTTCGCTTTTATATCTACCATGAAAGATGTAGACTTTATCAAAATATAAATAAATTTATATATGGTTTCTTGACTTGGTTCTAAGAAGGTGGTACAGTTAGATTTGATACTATTTTTATTGGCTTGAAAGTTACCCCGATTCAAAGATCTATCGACTTTGCATCAAAATTTCTTGTTGTTATCACCGACAAGATTCAATTGCAAAGATTTTTAGGGAGTTTAAATTACATATCCCCCTTTTATAAAAATATATCTCGTGATTTGGCCCCTTTATACGATAGACTGAAAAAAAATCATGAATCACATTGGACTGATAGTCATACCACTTTGGTAAAGGCTATTAAACATTGTGTTCAATCGTTACCTTGCTTAACTCTTGCTAACCTTGCTTGGCAAAAGATTATTGAGACAAAAGCGTTTAATATTGGTTATGGTGGGTTATTAAAATAAATTTAGCCCCACTACAAAAATGAATATTTGATCAGATTTCATTCTGGGAAATGGAGCGAGGCCTAGAAGAAATATGCTACGGTGGCTCATGAAATGTTAACCATTGTGAAATCCGTGTTAAAATTTCAAGATGATTTTATGATCAAAAGTTTTTGATAAAAACTGATGTCGAAACTGTGAAGTATATGTTTAACAAAGACTTTAGACACGATGCATCGAAATTAATATTTGCTAGATCGCAGACCCAGTTAGATCCTTTCGATTTTGTAATCCAATAGAAAAAGGAAAGTGATAACTCTCTTCCAAATTTTCTATCTAGAGAATACTTTTCTTCATAATGAGTTTTTATACACCCTTCTTTGATGAGAAAACTTTAGTTGTTATATTAAAAGTAATTCCTCTTGATAGAGATTTACAGGAATTAATTTTATGGGAAATTATCACTGATATTATTAGAGAAGATTTCTCTATACATGATTTCGAAGAAATTATCAATATCGATGATGAAAATTATTACAGTGACTACTATGATACATCCGAATAAAACAAAGTGTTATGTTTGCAGGATGGACCCTCCTTGCGTAACCAAGGGCAGAGGCAGGGGAAATAACACAAGAGGAAGGGGAAGATCATCCCCAGGATCGTTATTCAGATCCTCTTCTAGCTCCCCAGTTATACGAAGAGGAAGAATGAGTTTGATAAACTCAAAAATCTCCCAAAATGAGGCTTCATCTTAAGTACTTCAAGAAGATATTCCAGAGAACATTCAGTTATACGCATAACTACAAGCATATTTGTTTCAAAAGCAAAAGTAATACTTTTGCATCTATAGCTAAAGAAGATATTGATGATATCAATTCTTATGAAGAGTTCTCAAAGAAAGAAATGATATTTCTTTTGGAAAATTCTGAAATTCAGAGAAAAGAATAACCCTGGAAGATATTCCAGTGGTACCTAATCAATGGATTATATTTCCCGGGTGAGTCATACAAAACCCGATCTTATTATGAGACCATTTTGATAAGCATAAGTTGCGTGGAATTTCAGCACTTTTCAGGCTACAATACTAGTGAGAATGTTTATAACTTCTCCAAAATGATAATTAAACTGATTATATTTGTTGAAGATTGGGGAATCTCCACAATGAAAGAAAGGCAGATCAACCTAAACAAAGTCTCTATGAATTTCACCTACTGGGACTATATTCCTGCTTTTGATGAAGTCCTCTACTACAATAATGAGATACATAAACATACATGGTTTATAAAACTCTGTGCAAAGATATTTGCTGAACCAATTCCTAATTGGTTTCTAAATTGGTGGTCCTACCACGGTCCAACTACAAAAATTCAGCGTGATCCATTTCTCAAATTTTAAAAAGAATGGGTTAAAGTTTCACTAGACCTAAACGAGTTATACCATACAGATCATATCTGTTATATAGATAAAATTGAACAAATCTATTTTTTCTTTGATTTTCTATCCCTTGGATTCATAACTGGACTACTGAAGTGGGATTCACCGAGGAGCAAATTCCTTGTTTGTACAGGACCTTTTATAATAATTTTTGGGACAAATTAATGAAAAAAGATCCCAAAACAAAGTATCTATATGGACAAGAACTGTTGGATCTTATTGAAAAAAGGATCAAAGAATATTGTATTACTCCTCAAATGGGAATAATTGCTGATAGCTCAGGCGTATTGCCAGAAAAATCTCCATTCAAGATGGAAATAAAGAAGAAATGATCAATAGCTATCTGGAAGAAGTAAATAGGAATCTGCTTCTCAATATTACAAAATACGAGAAACAAACACTTCTATGAGAAGTGAGACAAGCGATGACGTCGCAGAAGATATTCAAGAGGCTCAACTTTGTGAGTCGGAAAAACCTACTTCAGAAGATACTCTGAGAAAGGCAGATGATTTTCTCCGAAAATTAAAAGTAAAGGACAAGCTATGAAAGTTATCTCTACAGTAAAAACCATCGTCAATAGTAGATACACTGTTATTGTACATATGGGACCCACTGATAAGTGACCCACAGTTACTGTACAAAGATTCCTTTTCTTTCTATAAATAAGTTTATTTTTGTCTGTTAGAAGGAGGTTAGAAAACACACACACACTCTCTCTAAATTATAAAGCTCTTAGTTTGTAAAGTTTAAAGTTCCCGAATTTTGGCCGGAAGTAAATACAATCTGTATAGTTCACTCATAGGCGTTGGAATCGGCCACCTTTATAATGTATTAATTTATTTCTGATTACCTCTTTTAGTATGTCTCCGATCTGAGCCGTGACTATGTACGGCTAAAGATTCATATCTATGTCGGATAACTAACTTCGCTTTTATATCTACCATGAAAGATATAGACTTTATCAAAATATAAATAAATTTATATATGGTTTCTTGACTTGGTTCTGAGATGGTGGTATAGTTAGATTCGATACTATTTTTATTATTTTTTTTCCTTGAGACTCCGTTTAGCCAGCTGTGGTTCTAAGCCCGTTAAGGAGTTGAAGATAACACCTATACCTGTTAGAACAACTAGACACATGGGCTCAATAAAATTTTGTATTAAATCTTGACAGACCCCTTGCTCGGGTTAAAGGATAGATCCTTCCATACAGTCATAAAACTATATTGATTTTTTTTTATATTTCGATTAGGATTTATTCTTTGAGTTCGGATGCTAAACTAGATTGAAGATGACCATTCGAATTATCGACAGTCTTCAGAGATCCAGTATCTTCACCCCACTTTATACAGTTGTTGATACCTTGATAGTGAGAGTCATTGCTTGCGAGAGCAGACATAGGGACACCTCTGAGATGACACCTTTAAAAGCTGAGATTGCGAGTTTGAGGAAGGACGTAGATTACCTTAAGTCTACCGACTTCACTTCACTCATAGAGAGAGCAGATGATAAGGATGTTCCTGTGACCACCGTAGACGTGCAAGGGGGTGTTGCAGCACAGGTAGAGTCAGATGCCGAAACCGACAAGGAGTTGATAGCACTACAGGTTGAAGAGATAAGAGAGAGCCAAGATACGAGCATATTCAGAGATTTTCCAGATCTAGTAGAGACAACTATGCAGCCGGTGATCCAAACATCGCCGATCGAGACGTCCACACCAACCCCTAGTGGATCTGGCATTGCTTTTCCATTTGAGACTACTCCGGGCACTGATGCCCCAGCAGATAGAGAGACTGCATAGCCAGGACCTTTCTGTACCCTCCTCTCTATCTTCCTTACATCTACTTTTGTATTCCTATTACTTGCATTTGAGGACAAATGTTCTTATTTGTGGTGGGGTGAGGCCCACCTTATTTTTCTTGTTTCGGATACTTGTGTTTTGGTGTACATTTGGGTTGTCTATTTATAATTGTGTTAACTACTATTTTTCTGTGGATGTTTGAGCTCGTGGCTCCGTTTAATTTTAATTGCAAAATGATTTTGACCCTACCGAAATTTTTGATTTTTTCGCACATTTTTGCCATCCCTCGTGAGTTGAATGTGGCTGTTCTTTTGCAAGAATTTAAGTATCAATTTCGATCAATACCGATGACTTGAATAGTGCTCTCAATTGAACGAACATGAATGTACGGCTACGATGAGGCCAAATGAAGTTGCATAGACAATAGTGAACTCATTGCATCTCGTTGTGATTAGCCATTTATCAAATTGATTCTCTTGTTATGACCATTGAACACTAGCAAAAGTGTGTAGTCTTGTTTGACTTAAGTGTCGATGCCTTGTGTGATTAGCTTTCTTTGAACCATGCATGAATAAACCTAGAATTTTCCCTGTTAGTTTGATTGATTTAGAAAAGTGTCCTCTTGAAATGATCTTAGGCAACTTTAAAGAGTGTGAGCCAAATTTAACATATACCTATTTTGTGGCCTACCCCTGAGTGTGTGAAACTCTTTTGAACACCCTTTGAGCCTTACCTTTCTTTCGAAGAACTTTGATGAACCCTAGACCTTACTTGACCCACTACCTACAATCCTTTTAATTTGTGATTTAGTGAATATCCAACTTAGGCTTTTAGCCTGAGTTTGGGGTGTGGTAAAAAGGCAAAATGAGAAGTCAAGAAATGCAAGAAAAGTCCCCTTTAACCCATGGTATTGTATAAAAATGGAACCCCTTCAACTCAATTAAAAAAAAATGAAACGTGGAATAAAGTACGAAGGGAATCGGGTTTCAAGCAATCCATGGATGAGAATAAAAAAAGGTAAATTAGAAGCACTAGATAAAGAATTGATAAAGGAAAAGAAGGGAATGCCTTGAGAATGCCACAACTCATGAGGAAAAAGTCACTGAGCCTAAATTACCATACCTTTGCACTCAGCCCCATTAAAATCCTTAGAAAGACCTTTTTGATCTTGAGTAAGCCAAATCGAAAGTCGATTGAAAAATAAGGGCAAACCTATGGGTGAAAACATGCATTGTATTCCTCTTTCTTGAGTGTGAGCGTTGCATCTGATTCTTGATCTTGAATTGATTAACCGCTGTGTATGAATATAAAATCATTCTTCATGTGAGTGCTTTTAGATACTTTTTGTTGAGATTGAACTTGCACAAGTAGCAAGTATTGCGAGCATGAGAATCTTTGGTAATGGTGTGTCACAACTTGAATCTTTGAGTACACAATTAATCCTTGCATAAGTAAATTGAGTCTTGTTTTGTGCACTCATGATTGAGTCTTGTGTAGCACTGTTTGAGACAGCCTTTTTGAACGGCTGAACTTGAGTTTGCTTGAGGACAAGCAAAAGTTTAAGTTGGGGGTGTTGATGTGTTACACCCCGAGCTACCCCCGAGACACGGACACGGGACCTAGGACCACAAGTGATCCCAAGCTAACCCTGTTGGCATGATCATAAGCATACTAAAGAAAATAAACTGATGCGGAAGCTAAATCATAAATAAGATGAAAAAATGGGGAATACCCATATACTATAACTGAATATATCAAATCTGAGAGTTTAATACAAAAGAAATATCAAACTCAACACACTAAGCTGAATCTAACTATGTCTGAAATAAGCCTCTAAACTGACTAGAAATGTTGGGACATGCCCCAACTAGGTCTAGCAAAACTGAAACTAAAAGACTGAAAACTGAAAGATAAACATGTCACTAGTCCTCGAAGAATGAGGACTCACCACTGATGCTGT
>JAJOOE010001588.1:0-20071 GCA_036250405.1 Solanum raphanifolium
AAGCTTCTTCTTATTCATTTTAAATTGTCGGAGTTACACAATTAAAACGAAATTACATATAAACCCCTCATAGAACCTCATTATAAAGTCAACACAAAGTCATAGGCTCTTGCTTAACCTATCATTTTTTTCCGAGTCGTTACAACCATTATGGGGAACGCTCATGATCTTGTCGGTTCTGAAGTGCATAAGACCTAATCTTCTTATGACTACCACTAGAACCTGAGGAAGGGTAAGGTTGAGCATGTTGATGATTATCTCCCTCATTCCTAGATACCGAAGGAAAATCCCTTATCTTATGATCCATTTTTCCACAACCAAAGCATGCATTTGTACAGGCTAGATACTCACCTCTATGGCTTTTTCCACACTTTTGACACTCGGATACCATTTTCTCACTAGAGCCATTACCTTGGGAACGATTACCTCCACCGGACCTTGAATGTGAGAAATCACCATTATCCTTTCTTGCCCACTTTGAATCCATAGTTTTCTCCTTAAGCTTTTCCTCTTCTATTTTTTGTGCATGAACCATCAAATGGGAGACATCTATCTCCTTAACAAGCATGGCGGTTAGGCATTCTTTCACCACTAAGTTGGAACAACCCGACACAAATTAACAATCATTTCCCTTGGATGGGCAACCATACTTGGATCATACTTGGACAATTGAGTGAATTTCGAAACATACTCCTTCACACTCATATCCCCTTGACGAAGGTTAATGAACTCAAGTACCTTTGCCTCCCTCATCTCAAGGGAAAAGAACCTGTCAGTAAAAGCAATGTTAGATTTCTCCCAATCAAGAGGACCACATCTACCGCCGTCTCTTCCTTCCATTGGTTGAACCACACTTGAGCAATGCCTATAAGTTGATAATCAGTCAATTCAGCCTTTTCCACTGGCGTCACTCCCATGATCATCAACACCTTATACACCTCATTAATGAACTCTTGAGGATCTTCCTTGAATTTAGACCCATGAAATTCCAGAGGATTCATCCTAGTAAAGTCCCTCACCCTAGTTGTCGTTGTACCCACATTTGGGTTCACGGGAGCCATAACTTCCTTATTTGCTTGAGCCGTCATAGCTTGGCCCAATACATGAAATGCAGCTCGAAACTCATCATTAGTCACTTGTCATCCAAAGGGTCGACCGACACTTGGGGAACCTCTTGTCTCACATTTTCACGAACATTCCTCCTCACGGGATTCCTTTATGGAGGCATATTTTGAAATCCATAAATAGGGGTTAGGCAAGGAGGACCTTTATAGAATTAAATTCTATAGCACGACTTTAGAGAAATGAAAGAAGTGAAGTTTCCTAAACATATTATAGCCTCTTATTCATAAATGTGATGCGCTTCATACTCATGAACAAGACTCTACTCAACGTGGCTTATCAGACATCCTAGGACCTTTCTAAACTTTGTGCTCTGAATACCAAGTTTGTTATGACCCAAAGTAGACCCTAGATGTGACAAGGCGTATAAGATCCCGAGAGGCCCTACACAAGCCACTTAGCATACATCATACAAGATAATAGAATTAAAGAGTTCAAAAGACAGTTTATCTCATAAATGTTTGACAAGAAAACAAAGCAGAAGTCTAACATGGTCTCAAAGCCATCTATTACATCAAGAGGAATTGGGACGTAACCCATACATCAAATACAACACTGAAAAGTAAAGACAATAAGCAATAAAGGGTTTGGTCCTCGGAATATAAAGATTCACCAATCTTCAAAAGCTACTAATGTGATCACTAGCCACAGAGATGTAGAATAGGAGCTTCAGACCCTACATTACTGAAACAATGTAGGCAAGAGTATGCGTTAGTACAAACAATGTACATAGTATGAAGGGAATACAATTAAAGATACATGATCATAAGGGGACATAATCGAAAACTTGAATTGCATGACCAAGTTAAAACATACTAAAATCATTTATGAAGATTCATAAATCATGAACATGGTCAATGCATCTTTAAATCATAAAGGAAACTTCATAAACCATTAGTACTTAACTTAGTTAATTTTGCGGGAAGTTTACCATTAACTAATATATAGACCATGCGAGCTATAATATGGAATCCAGTGTTTGCCCCACACCGAAATGGGTGTCCTACTTGCCAAGGTAAGGACCATAACTTTGAGCTAAAGTGGATCCACTAGCTAATGTCTATCTAAGACAATCATCCTATGTGGGAATATAGGTATGGGATAAGGAGATTGCTATTAGAAACCCGGTCTCAAGCTACGAGAGGGCTTCAATCTCAATATCCTCTCGGTGCTAAGCATAAATCCCACAGATTAGTCATTAATCTTAACTTGTCTTACTATTATGGGACACGTGTGTTCGTCGCTTGTCTTATCATAGGATAGGTCCTTAAACCATGTGTGAGAAAACCTTTCAGCATTCACGATCTTTTCCTAATAGCCTTTAAGGTCCACATTCATTAACTTCATGCTAAAAATGCCCTACTACTAATGGAAATAGTTTTCACCGCGTGATATATAATCATTGATGGCATATCCGGATACCATACTAATGAAAACCTAATTTAGGAAAATATCCTAAAAATGTAACACCCCGGAAATCTAATGACCTAAGCTAGAGCCTAAATTGTAGTCTAGTAGACTAATGAAGTTAAAACGTAAGTGTAGAGTCCTAAAATAACTTCCCTAATAGAGTACTAGGGTTTTAGTGCCTAAACATCAAGGCACGACCCCCTAGGATCCCCCCCCAAGGGTCCATGAGGAGGACCCAAGGGAAGGTCCAAAAGCTATAAAAAACAGCATGGAACCACGAATGGGCACCCATGCCACGTGGGTGGACCCACGCTCCGTGGTTTGAAGTCTTGGGTTGAGACTTAGTCCCCCCAAGATTTTCCTCCAAAACTCCCTCTCTGACCCAAACCGAGCCCATGTAGGACGGGCCGTGGTACCATCCATGATCCGTGGATGGGGTCTGTGGATCCCAACCTGCAAAAACTGGTTTGGGGTTCGGCCAAAGGGAGGGTGCTTTCGTAAATTCCTAAATAATTAAATTAAGGGTAGGGACGGTTATTATTAGTTATTTTAGATATATTAAACTGTTTTTAACTATTAAACAACCATTTTAACTCTCATAACTCACAAACTCAAAACTCAACCAACTTCCCTCCCAAAAATACTCTCTAAACTCCATTGAAGAACAAAGAAGAAGGTCAAGATTAGGGTTCAAGCTCCAAGATTTTGACTCCAATTTCATGGGAAAACATCAATTAAGGTATGGGATCCTTGATTCATGGAACACTTTTCTCCATGAATCCCTTAAAACTCTAATTTCAAAATTTGTAACTTGTTCAAAAACTAGGGTTTTCATTCTAACCATGGGTTCTTCTTAAAAACAATTTTATTATGTTAATTGCATTGTATTATGGATGATTTGATGTTTAATGGTGATTTTCATTGTAAAATTCCCCATGAACCCATGAACACCAACATGACCCCAATTCCATGAATTGTGATGGATGTATTGATACAAGATGATTACTATGAATTGTATCTATAGTAATATAGTTATTGAATCTTGTTTTATTCATGCCTATTGTAGTATCTTTAGGTGTAATTGTGAGAAATGATTCATGACCTTGAAAGGGGTAAATTGCTATTTGTACATATTGATGAAAGTTGAGTATAACCTGTTGATTCACCTAGAAGGTAAATATCCTATGGCTAATGTGTAAAGTATGGTATTGTTGAAAGGTTGTTCTTCCCTTACCTTTACACTTGATGATGCATGAATGGTCTAGGATGATGATGATGTTATTGTGTTGATTGGAAGTGTATTCTCATGAAAACACTATGAATGTAATGTGAATGTTCTACTCACACACTATTGTTGATTCTAAGGTTGAAAGTACATTCTCACCTTTAATGAATCTATGAGCTATTTTGATGAATTGTATTGAATGAAGGATAGAGCATTCCTTCACATATGTAAATGCAATTCAAGATTAATTATGTATAATTTGGGAAATAATGCTTAGCACCGAGTGGATATGGAAAATGAGGTAAAGTCCCTTCCGCCAATGCAATAGGTTGGGTCATCTAAAAGTGAACTCATGAGATGGATGCCCCTACGCCAATGCAATAGGGCCGGTTTCTAGAAGCAATCTCCATATCCCATAAGTATGTGCCAATATAGGACCTTAGCTAGTGGATCCACCTTATAGCTATACATTTAGTTCTACCTTAGGCAAGTAGGACACCTTCTTTCGGTGTGGGGTTACATGACACCAGATTCCATGTAGCTCGCATGGCCTATGTCTATTATGTCTACTTTCCCCTATATAATAAAGAAAATGAATGAGACATAAACTATACTATGACTTCTTGGTGAGTTTACTTAGTAATAGTGGGCGTATGGGACTTCATTTCCACATTGCACAAGTAGACTTAGTAGGATGTTGTGGGATGGTTCCTTTATATTATGATGAGATACAAATGTATGCATGTGTGTTGAATGGTGGTTGTTATGAATGACTTCCCTTATATACATGGCTATTTCCTTATTTGTGACTAATGATTTTAATGAGGTTTAAAGATGATATGAATGACCAAGGTAGCTTCAAGGGGGTACTTAGTAGGGTTGGTATTATGGGATGCCAACCATACATTGCACAAGTATCCCTTAGGGGTTGCTAAGGTGTTGATATTACTATGTTGTGAGTATAAATGTGATTATGGCTTGCCTTTGACATTGAAAATGCATGTTGGTTTCCAAACTTGATAAATGCATACTTTGCAACTAAATATGTCCTTTTTATCATATTTATAGGATTTTATGCATGTTTCCATACTTAGTACATATTTGTGCTAACCCCTTCTTCCTTTACATTTTTATAAGTGTAGGTTCCGACTAGGTGACATAAACTCTTTTTTCTTGAAGAAGACTTGGATTGCTTATCTCCAAGTTGTGGTGAGTCCTCAAGTTCGAGGATGGATTATCCATTTCTTAGTTTCTATTGTACTTCTCATGTTGAGACTTTTGTTGATGTAAAGGGCTAAGTCCCAAACTTTGTATTCCTATGTTTTAGATGGTGTATGAGACAAAGTCTAGATTCCTATGATTTTTCCTTTATCAAGAAAATGAAGTTGGACTTCTATTGTAAAAGTTTTAAATTTTTCCGCATTATTTTCTATGTCTTATGTAATGATGATGCTAAAGGCTTGTATGAGACCCTTTCGGGGTCAAGTACGCTGTGTTACATCTAGGGGGTACTCCCAGGTCGTGACTAACTTGGTATCAGAGCATAAGGTTTTGGAATAATATTTAGGTTGATGTCTCATACACCACGTCTAGTAGAGTCTTGTTCATAAGTGTGATGTGCGTTACATTTATGAATGAGAGGCTATAAGATGTTTAGGAACTTTCACCTCTTTCATTACTCTTTAGTCATGCTTTGGAGTCCTAGCTCTATGAAATCCTTTCTCCTAACCCTTTTCTTGTGATTATAGGCAACGAATACAACAAGGGCTAATGCAAGAATTGCATAAGAGGAGAATGTGAATGAGGGATTTCCTCCCCAAGCTCCTCAAGACCCTCAAATTCCTAATGATGAAGAGGCTATGACTAATGTGGAGATAAGGGCGGCTCTCCAAACTTTGACTCAACTCATGACGGTTCAAACTCAAGATAATACTACTCAAGCCCAAGCTATAACACCCAAGCCAACCAAGAAGTTGGGCCTCGGGTAAACCCTAATGTGAGTACCATGGCCTCAAGGTTAATAGATTTTACTAGGATGAACCCTCCTATTTTCTTGTGTTCCAAAGTGAATGAAGACCCACAAGAGTTTTTGGAGGAGGTCTACAAGATAGTGGAGGCTATGGGGGTCACTTCTATTGAGAAAGCCGAATTAGCCGGGTATCAATTGAAAGATGTGGCCCAAGTGTGGTATACACAATGGAAGGAGAATAGTCCTATAAGGGTGGGCCCCATAAGTTGGGAAGTATTCAAGAAACCCTTCCTTAATAGGTTCTTTCCCCGTGAGAAGAGGGAAGCCAAAGTTTAGGAGTTCATCAACTTTCGCCAAGGAGGTATGAGTGTCCAAGAATACGCCTTGAAATTCACTAACTTGTCCAAATATGCCCCATCTTTGGTGTCTAACCCAAGAGATGAGATGAGACGCTTTGTCACAGGTGTGTCCGATGCTATTGAAGCAGAGTGTCGAGCGGCAATGCTCAATGACAACATGGATATCTCACGGTTACTGGTCTATGCTCAACAAGTTGAGGATACAAGGCTTAGGAAGAAGAATAGAGAGGTGAAGAGGGCAAGGTCCGATTATGGTAATTCTTCTAAGGTTAAGTTTGAGGGTCAAAGTGGACCAAGGTTCAAGAAGAGGTTCTCCAATCAAAGTTCCTCTAATTCTCCAATGACCAACAAATATAGGGTGTCTAACCCTAAGCCTCAAGGAGGAAATAGGGGTGGATCTTCCACGAAGAGACATACATGTGCCAAGTGTGGTAAGAAACATGAGGGGAAATGTCTTGCCGGCACGGGTGTGTGCTATGGATGTGGCGAAAGTGGACATCAATTGAAAGATTGTCCAACTTGTGTGGCCAAGGGGAAAGAGGGTAACCAAGCTCCTTAAAGTGGTTCAAATTCTGATGCTCCCAAGAAGAATCGCTTCTATGCTCTCCAATCCCGAAATGATCAAGATGGGTCCTCGGACATTGTTACCGGTATGTTGCAAGTATTTTCAATTGATATTTATGCATTATTAGACCCTGGTGCCACTTTATCTTTTGTTACTCCTTTTGTGGCTATGAAATTTGAAGTACCTCCCAAAGAGTTAAAAGAACCCTTTTTCATGTCTACCCCTGTAGGTGATTCGGTTGTAGCTAAGAGAGTTTATAGGAGTTGTCTTATCTCTTTGTCTCATAGAGTCACTTTGGTTGATTTGGTAGAATTAGACATGCTTGATTTTGATGTAATCTTAGGGATGGATTGGTTGCATGCTTGTTTTGCTTCCATTGATTGTAGAACTCGGGTAGTGAAGTTTCAATTTCCAAATGAGCCCATTTTGGAATGGAAAGGGGGGAATTCAATCCCTAGAGGTCGATTCATTTCATGTCTAAAAGGTTGTAAAATGATTTCTAAGCGTTGCATCTATCATATTATAAGAGTTAAGGACATTGAGTCCGAGACTACTTCTTTAGAGTCGGTCCCCATAGTAAGGGAATTTTTTGAAGTCTTTCCCGATGACTTACCTGGAATTCCTCCCGAATGGGAAATAGACTTCGGCATTGATCATTTGCCGGATACTCAACCCATACCAATTCCCTCTTACCGGATGGATCCAGCGGAATTAAAAGACTTTAAGGCACAACTCAAGGATTTGCTAGACAAGGGTTTAATTCAACCAAGCATATCTACATGGGGTGCACTGGTATTGTTTGTGAAAAAGAAAGATGGGTCTTTTAGGATGTGTATTGATTACAGCCAATTGAACAAGGTCACTATAAAGAATAAGTGCCCTCTCCCTAGAATTGATGAGTTGTTTTATCAACTCCAAGGGGCGAGTTACTTTTCAAAGATTGACCTAAGGTCGGGCTACCACCAACTTAGGGCGAGAAAGGTTGACATTCCTAAAACGGCCTTTCGAACAAGATATGGTCACTATGAATTCCTAGTCATGACTTTTGGTCTAACAAATGCCCCGACGGTGTTTATGGATCTAATGAATAGGGTATTTAGGCAATATCTTGATTCGTTTGTGATTGTCTTTATTGACGATATTTTGATCTATTCGAGGAGTGAGGGTGATCATATGAAGCATTTGAGGATAGTATTGCAAGTCCTTAAAGACCACAAATTATGTGCTAAGTTTAGCAAGTGTTAGTTTTGGCTAAGGTCGGTTGCTTTCCTTGGTCATATTGTGTCGGGCATGGGAATAGAGATTGATCCTAAGAAGACGGATGCGGTCAAGAGTTGGCCTAGACCTCTAGCTCCTACCAATATTAGAAGCTTTTTGGGTTTGGCCAGTTACTATAGGAGGTTTGTTGAGGGTTACACATCGGTACCCTCTGGAAGGTCAAGAGTTGGCCTAGACCTCTAGCTCCTACCAATATTAGAAGCTTTTTGGGTTTGGCCAGTTACTATAGGAGGTTTGTTGAGGGTTTCTCCTCTATTGTTTCTCCATTAACGGCCTTAACTCAAAAGAAAGCAAAGTGTGTGTGGTCGGAGGCTTGTGAGAAAAGCTTCCAAGAATTGAAAGATAGACTTACATCCGGTCCGATGTTGACCTTACCAGAGGGTACCGATGTGTTTGTGGTATATTGTGACGCTTCTTGAGTGGATTTGGGATGTGTCCTCATGCAACGGGGTAAAGTGATTGCCTATGCTTCAAGGCAACTCAAGGTACATGAAAAGAATTATCCAACTCATGATCTCAAACTAGCGGCGGTGGTGTTTGCCTTGAAAATATGGAGACACTATCTCTATGGGGTGCATGTAGATGTGTTTACCGACCACAAAAGCCTTCAATATGTGTTTAGCCAAAAAGATTTGAATCTCCGACAATGAAGATGGTTAGAACTTTTAAAGGATTATGACATGAGTTTCCTTTATCACCCCAGCAAAGCCAATGTAGTTGTGGATGCCCTAAGTAGATTGTCCATGGGTAGTGTGGCTCATGTAGAAGACGAGAAGAATGTTTTGTGATATGCATAGGTTGGCCGTCTAGGTGTCCAACTTGTGGATTCCACCAAGGTGGAGTTATGGTTCATCATAGTTTCGAATCGTTCTTTGTGGTTGATGTGAAATCTAAGAAACATCTTGATCCAATATTAATGGAGTTGAAAGAATCGGTTCTCTACAAGTCCGTTGAAGTTTTCTCCCAAGGGGGAGATGGGGTGCTTAGGTACCAAGGTAGGTTGTGTGTACCAGAAGTTGATGGCCTAAGAGAGCGAATTTTAGAAGAGGCTCATGGTTCGCGATATTCTATTCATCTGGGAGCCACCAAGATGTACCGTGACCTACGTGAAGTCTATTGATGGAATGGCATGAAAAAGGATATAGCGGGTTTTGTGGCCAAATGTCCGAATTGTCAACAAGTCAAGGCCGAACACTTGAGACCGGGAGGTTTGCTCCAAGATAGAAATATTCCCACTTGGAAGTGGGAGGAAGTGAATATGGATTTTGTGGTGGGTTTACCTCGTACTTGAAGGCAACATGATTCTATTTGGGTCATGGTTGATAAGATGACTAAATCAGCCCACTTCATTCCCGTCAAGGTTTCATTTTCGGCGGAAGACTATGCCAAATTGTACATCAAGGAGATAGTGAAGTTGCATGGGGTTCCTCTATCTATCATATCAGATAGAGGTACTCAATTTACTTCACATTTTTGGAAGGCGTTTCAACAAGGACTTGGTACCAATGTTAAACTTAGTACCACTTTCCACCTCCAAACGGATGGTCAAGCCGAACGCACCATTCAAACCTTAGAGGACATGTTGAGGGCATGTTGATTGATTTTAAGGGTAATTGGGACAATCATATCTCATTGATAGAATTTACCTACAACAATAGTTACCACACAAGCATTTCCATGGCTCTATTTGAAGCACTATATGGTAGGAGGTGTAGCTCTCCGATTGGCTAGTTTGAAGTAGGTAAGTTTTCTCTAATTGCCGAAACTAGTTTATGATGCAATTGAAAAGGTTCAACTCATAAGAGAGGTTGAAAATGGCCCAAAGTCGGCAAAAATATTATGCCGATGTTAGAAGGGGGATCTTGAATTTGAGGTTGGTGATTGGGTCTACTTGAAAATCTCACCTATTAAAGGTGTGATGAGGTTTGGCAAGAAGGGGAAACTTAGTCCCTGGTATATGGGCCCATACCAAATCTTGAAACGCATTGGGAAAGTTGCATATGAAGTGGACTTGCCGAATGAGTTGGCTCCGGTTCACCCGATATTTCATGTTTCCATGCTCAAGAAGTGTATTGGTGATCCGGTATCCATCCTTCCTTTAGAGGGTTTAGGAGTTGATGAAAACCTATCTAATGAAGAGGTCCCGACTGAGATCTTGGACCGGCTAGTGAAGAGGTTGAGAAATAAAGAAGTAGCCTCCGTTAAGATTTTATGGAGGAATCACTTAGTTGAGGGTGATACATGGGAGGCCGAGGCCGATATGAAGTCCCGTTATCCTCATCTTTTCCCTACTAATCCCATTCAAACTTGAGGTAAATAATTCCTCTTGACTTTTAAGTGATTTGGGGAGTCATGTGTATGGTAGAAGTTTCCATGATTTGTTTATATTGTACATGTTCTTGTGAGAATTCATGTTAAAGCATAAATTTAGTTTTCATGATTTATATGTTCCTCATCTTGAATTGCATTTTAGTATGATGATTGCATTTTTGACTTCATGAGGTAAATTGATGAACATGCTTAATGATGTGTTGATGAGATGACATGTTGACTCTACATTGTTGTGTTGAGCTTGTATGAGTTGGAGAAGGTAGTTCCTCCCATGTTGATGTAAATTAATGAGTTTCATGCATATTGGAATGGTAGATGGAGTTCCTACTTTCTTGTATTGCATTGGCCATGTTGTGAATGGGAGTTGAAGTTTCCTCCTTTGAAATTGTGAATGATGTGATTAGTGCATTTTTAGTTTTTGCACATTTTTAATGTTTCATGCATGATGGGCTTCTAGTCTAGAGTTTCTAACTTAGTTTGGTGTTTTGGTCATCATTCGGGGACGAATGTTCCCAAGGGGGAGATAATGTAACACCCCGAAAATCTAATGACCTAAGCTAGAGCCTAACGTGTAGTCTAGTGGCCTAATGAAGTTAAAACGTAAGGTTAGAGTCCTAAAATAACTTCCCTAATAGAGTACTAGGGTTTTAGTGCCTAAACGTCATGGCACGATCGCCTAGGACCTCCCTAAGAGTCCATGAGGAGGACCCAAGGGAAGGTCCAAAAGCTGTAAAAAAAATAGCATGGAACCATGATTGGGCACCCACGCCACATGGGTGGATCCACGCCTCCGTGGTTTGGAGTCGTGGGTTGAGACTTAGTCCCCCCAAGATTTTCCTCCAAGACTCCCTCTCTGACCCAAGCCACGCCCATGCAGGATGGGCCGTGGTCCCATCCACGATCCGTGGATGGGGTCTTTGGATCCCAACCTGCAAAAGCTAGTTTGGGGTTCGGCCAAAGGGAGGGTGTTTTCATAAATTCCTAAATAATTAAATTAAGGGTAGGGACAGTTATTATTGGTTATTTTAGATATATTAAAGTGTTTTTAACTATTAAACAACCCTTTTAACTCTCATAACTCACAAACTCAAAACTCAACTAACTTCCCTCCCAAAAAATACTCTTTCTAAACTCCATTGAAGAACAAAGAAGAAGGTCAAGATTAGGGTTCAAGCTCCAAGCTTTTCACTCCAATTTCGTGGGAAAACATCAATTAAGGTATGGGAACCTTGATTCATGGAACATTTTTCTCCATGAAGCCCTTCAAACTCTAATTTCAAAATTTGTAACTTGTTAAAAAACTAGGGTTTTCATTCTAACCATGGGTTCTTCTTAAAAACGATTTTATTATATTAATTACATTATATTATGGATGATTTGATGTTTAATGGTGATTTTCATTGTAAAATTCCCCATGAACCCATGAACACCCCCATGACCCCAATTTCGTGAATTGTGATGAGTGTATTGATGCAAGATGATTACTATGAATTGTATCTATGTTAATATAGTTATTGAATCTTGTTTTATTCATGCCTATTTTAGTATCTTTAGGTGTAATTGTGAGACATGATTCATGATCTTGAAAGGGGTAAATTGCTAGGGTTTGTACATATTGATGAAAGTTGAGTATAACCTATTGATTCACCTAGAAGGTAAATCTCCTATGACTAATGTGTAAAGTATGGTATTGTTGAAAGGTTGTTCTTCCATTACCCTTACCCGTGATGATGATTGAATGGTCTAGGATGATGATAATGTTATTGTGTTGATTGAAAGTCTATTCTCATGAAAACACTATGAATGTAATGTGAAAGTTCTACTCACATACTAATGTTTATTCTAAGGTTGAAAGTACATTCTCACCTTTAATGAATCTCTGAGCTATTTTGATGAATTGTATTGAATGAAGGATAGAGCATTCCTTAACACATGTGAATGCAATTCAAGATTGATTATGTATAATTTAGTAAATAATGCTTAGCACCGAGTGGATATGGAAAATGAGGTAAAGTCCCTTCCGCCAATGCAATAGGTTGGGTCATCTAAAAGTGAACTCATGAGATGGATGCCCCTCCGCCAATGCAATAAGGCGGGTTTCTAGAAGAAATCTCCCTATCCCATAACTATGTGCCAACATAGGACCTTAGCTAGTGGATACAACTTATAGCTATACATTTAGTTCTACCTTAGGCAAGTAGGACACCTTCTTTTGGTGTGGGATTACACGACACCGGATTCCATGTAGCTCACATGGTCTATGTCGGTTATGGCTACTCTTCCCTATATAATAAAGATAATGAATGAGACATGAACTATACTATGACTTCTTGGTAAGTTTACTTAGTAGGAGTGGGGGTATGGGACTTCACTTCCACATTGCACAAGTAGACTTAGTAGGATGTTGTGGGATGGTTCCTTTATATTATGATAAGATATAAATGTATGCATGTGTGTTGAATGGATGGTTGTTATGAATGACTTCCCTTATATACATGTCTATTTCTTTATTTGTGACTAATGATTTTAATGAGGTCTAAAGATGATATGAATGACCAAGGTAGCTTCAAGGGGGTACTTAGTAGGGTTGGTATTATGGGATGCCAACCATACATTGCACAAGTATCCCGTAGGGGTTGCTAAGGTGTTGATATTACTATGTTGTGAGTATAAATGTGATTATGGCTTGCCTTTGACATTGAAAATGCATGTTGGTTTCCAAACTTGATAAATGCATACTTTGCAACTAAAAATGTCCTTTTTATCATATTTAAAGGATTTTATGCATGTTTCCATACTCAGTACATATTTGTGCTAACCCATTCTTCCTCTACATTTTTATAAGTGTAGTTTCTAGCTAGGTGACATACACTCTCTTTTCTTGAAGAAGATTTGAATTGCTTATCTCCAAGTTGTGGTGAGTCCTCAATTTCGAGGACAGATTATCCATTTCTTTGTTTCTATTGTACTTCTCATGTTGAGACTTTTGTTGATGTAAAGGGCTAAGTCCCAAACTTTGTATTCCTATGTTTTAGATGGTGTATGAGACAAAGTCTAGATTCCTATGATTTTTCCTTTATGAAGAAAATGAAGTTGGACTTCTATTGTAAAATTTTTAAATTTTTCCGCATTATGTTCTATGTCTTATGTAATGATGATGCTAGAGGCTTGTATGAGACCCCTTCGGGATCAAGTACGTCATGGTACTCCCGAGTCGTGACAGAAAAGAATTGAGGGAAAATCTAAATCTCATTCATGTCATGTTGCCAAGCTTCATAGAACATATAGACACCTTCATCTATAAGCTTAGTTGAGTCATAATTATTACTTTCATAAAAACATGCATATTTTCATAAAACATATTCATAGATTCAAGCTTCTTCATAAATTCATGTAAATTAGGGTTCATAGTCAAAATTCATAGATAAATGCATGGGCTCACATGGAATTGGTTGAAAAGCATTTAGTTAAGTCCAAATCATCAAAATAAGATCATAAGAAAGCAAGTGAATCCATACAATTAGAACCCGTGAGGAATTGAGTGAAAATCTAATCAAATCTTGAGAAATTGAATTGGAGAATTGAAGAAACTTTAGAGGCTCAATGGCTGAATTGAACCCATTAATGAACTCCCTACATAACTTGATTGAAGCCCTAACCAATGATGAAGAAATGAGACTTTAACTTGAAGAACACTAGCTTCTTCTTCTTCTTTGATCTAGAGAGAAGATCTTTTGGAGAGGATGAATTTGGTCAAGTTTAGGGAATCTAGGAGAATTAATTGAAATAGGTTGTTTTTGGGCTTAATCAACTTTTATAGGTCTTGATAGGGTTTAAAACGATGTAGTTCGGGTACCAAAAAATTTGGGAAAAGACAAAAATGAGCCTAACTTAAAAACTGGTGAGGTGCCTCACAAGAGAGGCTTCATGAGCCGTCTAAGTCTTCACAGGCCGTATAGCCGGTCATCAAGCTTCACCTGCCCAATAGGGCTTCACTCAAAAGGGCACAACTTTTTACTCCGGGCTCAGAATTAGGGAAACTTGGTGGCATTGGAAAGAGGACTCATTAGTTTTGGATAAGGACTTGCTATCTGAAGAGGAAGAGGAGCAGGTTGTTATTCTTGATCGGGATGTTCAAAAGTTTAGGAAAAATGAGATCAAATCACTAAAGGTTTGGTGAAAACATCATTAGGTGGAGGATGCTACTTGAAAGACAGAAAGGGGCATGTGAATCAAGTACCCTCACTTGTTCAAAGTTTCAACTACTACCTTTTTGTTACATTAACCCTATTTTTCTTTCTTGATCACTAAGGTATGAGTGATGGGTAAATTAGTAACTATTGTAATGATCTGACCCGATCATTATTAATAAGCCAGTAGTTAAAGAATTTGGGCCAAAAAACCTTTCGTGTAGTGACTTAAAAAATATCAGCTACGCCAGCCCTAGATGGAATAAGGGATACGTGAGGTCTATGGCAATTCGGGAATGGGAGGGGTGTAATTTTGATATTTTGGTGATATATTCCTATGCTTAGGACATTAAGGAGGTCATAGGGCCATTTGGAATTGAATTTGGGTAAGTAGAACTCTTAAAATTGAACTTGGCGTGAAGGGTATATGTTGGATATCAAGGGAAGAGTTTGTTCTGTAAAAATGGCTTTTTCTAGAGTTTCAGTTTCCGAAGTTTTGTTGAGGATGCTATAGAGGAAGGAATCCTACTATAGAGGAGTGTGTAGATCGCTATATTGGGGTTAACTTCCACTTTAGCGGCACAGACCAAATTGGGATTTAGTGCAGAAATAGCCCAAAACCCTTTTTTTGCACTTTGAGTTCTTGGACTTGGGAGGGGAGATTAGGCTATTTGCATTCGATTTTCCATGGAATTCATTGGTAGTGGGAAGGATTAGACTCCCTCACCTTGTGCATTTATTCTTAAGCCTTAGATTCTAGGCTATTGCCCTTGGGGGAAGTTTTACATGATTCCATGGTTTGAAAGAGCCCTAAGTTGGGGAAGATGATCATATTTTGGCCTAGGGTTATAATTTATTAATAATTCGGGTAAATTAATAGGTCATTAGTGATCGATTGTTGTTTATACTATTGTTTTAGACCAAGAACAAGTTGAGGCACTTCACAAGGGGAAAGCTCGGGTTATTTAGAGTTTCCAAAGAGGCTTCATTAGAGATAGGTGATGGTTGCATATTTTTGTTTATGTATGTATCCATGTGTACCTCTTCATAGTATCATTTGTAAAATGCTTGATAAGGAGACATACGGTATGACATAATGTAGGTAATATCGCATCGAATGAACTTGTTATTGTGACTTGTGGTTTTCAAGTGGTATTATTCATTATGTTATGTGATTGTGCATGATTACTTTGGCTTGGGTACCACATCGGTAGACTAACTAAGGATGGATCATGTATCACGCTGGTACACTAAGTATGGATGGCTCGAGTACCACACTGGTACACTAACATTTTGGGTTTGGATATTTTGAGATGACCAGGTATATGATTGGGGTTCTATGAAAGGACCGGGCATTTGCATTTTTGATCATGTGGGACATGCATCCATGTATTGTTGTTTCATGTCATGTGACAGAGAGTCTATATGGTTTGTTACTTATCATCATATGCATTGTTCTGTGTTACTGTATTGTAGTAAACTTTCTATATTCATATTTTTGACTGTCCGTGTTATCTTACTAGTACACTATAATTTGTGTACTAATATTGCACCTATTCTTTTCCTTTTTGAGTATAGGGCATCTTCCAACAGCTGCTATGAGACCTTAGTTGAAAGACACCTAATTCAGAATCTAAGGATGAGCTACATCTTTTAGGTTGACATAGATTCCTCTACATTTTCTTGTCCATCTTTTCATACACATACTTTTAGACTTTAGCTTTATGTTAGTTTCTAGGTTGAATCCCCAATTTGGCAATTTTTAGAGTTTTGGCATGATGACTTTCAATTCTTAGTGTTTGTTTCTAGATTAAATATTTTTGGACTATTGAGTGGAATTTATGGGGACTTGATTCTTTAGTGACTAAATTGTTTCTTATTTTAAATGATAAACATGGTTTTATTTTAATTGTGTTGAGTTAGTTAGGGTAAGTCTTTGGTTCTCCCATCATGTTATTTAGTGTAGGTGTTACTTATAATGGTCGTGGTCGTGACAATAATGAAGAGGTTAGTTTTAATATATGTCAGTATGTGAAGCACTAGTGACTTGACGGTTGTTTCAGTGATTGATCTAGCTGACGAAGAGCAACCAGAGGTGCCTATTGATGAGAGACCAACTGTTGAAGTATTAGAGATGGTGATCATAAACTTTGATGGGGAGGAAATTGCTTAGTAAGAGGAGATGGCTGGTGCACTTACTGGAATGAGGTTGTTTTGTAATGCTCTGATAAAGCTAAATTTGGACTGGAAGAATAGTATAACCTCCAGCAAAAAAATCTATTCAGGATCCTCTAGTTCTAGTGCTTAAGTCTCTTCCATTTCACATGCGGTAAGTTTTCATGGACGCCAATAATAGTTTGCATGTTATCATAGTTGTATATCTAGACAAAAGGTAAGTGGAGGTTTTAACATCATTGTTGAGTCATTTCAAGAGGGCTGTTGGGTGGTCAATTGTGGACTTTATAGGTATCCCACCAAGAATATGCTCTCACAAAATCCAACACCAGATAGATTATGAACCTAGTATTGAACACCAATGTAGACTGAATCCACATATGCAAGAGATAGTGATGAAGGAGATCATCAAGTGGTTAGATGCATGTGTGGTTTACCTTATTGCATACATCAAATGGGTGAGTGCGATTCAATATGTGCAAAATAAGGGAGGAATCATTGTATTCACAAATGAAAAGAATGAGCTTATCCTAATGAGGCCATTTGATAAACATGGTTTGACCACAAAGATTAATAGATGGGACTCTTCTTCTATTGATTTCATTATTCAAAACAAAATAGCAATTTGAGTTATATATATATACTAGTTTCTGGAAACGAGCGTTGCACATTTGCCCCATATAATTATTATAAAGTACTTTGTATTTTAAGAATTGAGTTATTATATAGGAAATGGTGAAATTAACAATATTATTTTATCAATTATATTTTTTTCATTAAATTAAATTTATAACAATGGGATGGTGCATTTTTCATCAAGTAAAAAATATGTGAAGTTAATTAAGATAATATAGCTTCCAATAATATGAAATATGTCGATATGGCTTATTCAGAATAATCTTTTATCACACACTTTTTCTGTATATCCCATATCAGTAAGTACACAAAAATCACATAAATAATAAATTGCACTGTATCTTTTCATAGTTTCAAATTTTATTATAAGAAGGAGAGAGATAAAAATCTTTACTACATAATGTGGTATTGTGGTTGGGTTTTATAATTTATTAATTCTTGTACGATGTAAGACATTGCACCGGCAATACATTAATTAATGACACAATGAACTAATCAGTATATATAGTTATTCAACATATCTGTAGAATATATTATATTATTTATGTGTACACAAATAATCTGCCTATTTTTAATTTTAGCCTTTTGACAATTTTTATTTTCATCTACATATGATAGATATAATATTGCTTGCACCTACAATTATATAAATTCTAAATAAATGTAGTTATTAACCTACACAATTTAATTTTCTCTTTATTTAAGCAGATGCCATATTTAACAAAAAGAAAACAATAAAAGAAAGAATACATCATAAAAAAATATTTAAAAATGAGATTAAAAAGTTACTTACCAAGGATCACGACTATCTACACTTCACATAAAATAATACCAAAAATTCGATCCTTGGAGCATTTCCGAACATGATCTTCCGGAGATGTGTCTTCTTCATCTACGTACATCAATTAGAATACAAACTAAAGTATAAAAACTATCATTGTGTAAACAATTATAGATGTATCCTTATTTCATTATAATCTATAACAAATTGATAAAGAAATTAATAAGTTTCCTTCTAAACATTCAATCTCAATCTATCAATATTCTCACATATGATGATGGCTTCAATCCAAATGCAACAATAATGTTGTCACAACCCAAGGGTACCCTCTAGATGTAACAAGGCAAATAGAACCCCGAAATGTCCCATGTAAGCCACTTAGCATATCATAACATAAACATAGAACAATAAATAGTAAAAACGTATATAAAGTCCAAAATTTTCATAAATGAAAGTGGAAGTCTAGACTTGTCTTAATTAGCCATCTATTACAATACTTGAATCAAATAGGGTCACAACCCATCATAGCATAATCCGAAAAGGAAATACAAGAATGAAACTACTAAGTGAAAACATTTTTCCTCGAATCATGAGGACTCCCCAACAAGAAAGGAGAAATGAGCAAATCCAAGCTTTAGCCACAATGAGGACCACCTTGAGAACCGGACCCTTCACATGGGGAAAAATGTAGAAAAATATGGGTTAGTACAAAAATGCACTAAGTATGATAGCCATGCATAAAAACCATGAAAACATGCTAAAAGGAACATTTTAGTTTAATGTTTGCAATTTACTAAGTTAAAGCATCATTTTGGAGATAATGGAAAAGCATAAGTCATAAGCATAATCAACTCATAGATCATCATATCATGAGAGGAACATACCATAAATACCCTCAAAGCATACTTGTGCAATGCATGAATAAGTTCCCATAATCTCACCCATACTAAGTAAAACTTCTTGAGTAGTTATAGTTAATAATTCATATTCTTGTTCATACTAGCATAGTGAGATAAGCCTTAACCGACATATACCATGTGAGCTTAACATGGAATTCAGTGTCTACCCCACACCGAAAAGGGGTTGTCCTACTTGCCTAAGGTAGAACCATACTCTTAGCTTAGGTGGATCCAATATCTAAATTCCTATGAGGGCACATAGTTTATGAGATAAGGGGATTCCTACCAGAACACCCGACCTCTAATATCGTGAGGGCTTCCATCCCAAGAGATTGCTCCTATAACCCAGCCTCTACTAGCGTGAGGGCTTCCATCTTATATCACTTTCCGCTCGGTGCTAAGCATTAATTCCCATTGAGTTCATATGAAGTCTTGACTTAAGTTCATATTCAGGGAAGAATGTCTTGACACTCAATCCAACATAACTCCTACTATAGCTCATAGATTCAATAGGTGAGAATAGCCTTTCAATTTGATACGCTCAAATTACACCTCCCTAAAGAAGTATAAGCGATCGTTATCAAGTACAGAACCCAACTTGTAGGTTGGGGTTGATCCCACGAGGAAAATGGTTTAGATTCTACTTTAACCAACAATTATATTCAATTAGCCAAAGTACTTCAAGAAACAAGAAATAAAAGGGGGGGATTTGTGAAACAAGTTGTAAGAGTTCAGTAAGTAATCAATAACAAAAGTTAATTTCGGTTTTTATCAAGATGAGAGAATTAACTAGGGTATCCGTGTTCACCACAAGCTCATAACGCAGTAATTCTAGTAACATCAATTCTTTTCTAATGTATTACATGCAAAGTGATAAGTTAGGTATCTCTAAATCCTTGATCCGACATCTAAAGAATTTCACCCCGCACCTTGATCCGGCTTTGTGTGTATAATTTACTAACCCTTACCTTTACCTCATATTAGACATCATAATCGATGTTTGGCTTAGTTATTACTTCGCACCAATCGACACTAGCCTATTAGATAGTATCACACTAAATCTATGTTGATAATTCTTTTCTTGTTGATTACCTCCTTGGTCCGGAAAGTAGCAACAAGGCGAGTTCTAAC
>JAJOOE010001589.1:0-19846 GCA_036250405.1 Solanum raphanifolium
AATTTCCCAAAGTTGTGCAAACCAATCCAAAACTGCCACTTCAAAGTCTTTAGAATGGAAATCGACAGTGTTTTGAAGGAAAGGATCACCACAATTGTTTAGGTGAAACTGCAAAAGTGGTGCTAAAGTTGCATAGTGATCATAACATATGTTCACTGGATAACCTAAATGAAAATTGACTCGTTGTGTAAGTGTGTCCAAATAATTGACCAAGATAGTGTCCAAAGAAGGACCATCATTCTTCAAACCAGGTTCCATCACTTCAAGTTGTAAGTTCTTCCTTGGCCCTGCGCCTGATTGTTCCACCTTCTGTTTCTTGTTCTCCACATTCGGAAACAATCTTCGCCGTGCTAAACTTCTAGGTGTCATCGCTAAACTTCTCGGTGTCATGGGTAATGGCTCAAAATCCTGTCAAGAATCATAATATAATTAGGTAAATAAAAACATATCTTATCTAAAAAGGAGGTCATACAAAATCAATATATTTGTTATGAGATTTCAATAATTAATATTTGGGGAGGGACAGTAAAATTTTGTAAACAAAACATATGAAGAGTACGTACCATTTCAAGTGAAAGGCTACCCATTCTTGTGAAACACAAATTTAAGTAAGTGTTGTTTTTTGTTTGCTAATTATTAGAATTGAGAAGCAATTGCTGACTGAATTATGTGTTCATATGTCTTGGTTATACTTATATATAGCTCTAAAGTTTTGTGCACCAACCATCCTTTTAATTTCCTCTCTTTTTCCTCTTAGTTTCTTCAATTGTGTATCCCACTTGCTTTTTCTAAAGTTCCCTTGTGCGGTTTTGACTAGGCCATTCTTAGAAAGTGACTGCTCAAATATTATGAATGATGGGTTGGTGAAAGTAATAACAAGACAAATTCAAATAAATTAAACATGCAAAGATCAATACAGTGTCAAATTAATTAAACGCGTGCCTGTAAAGTGTAAACAATTCATTCTTTATTAGTAAGATTTATATTATGGTTCTAATAGCAGCCATTCATGTCTAACTACAACACCACTAAAATGTTAGTAGTAATTTTCTATCTGCCTTGCATAATAACAAATGGTTTTGCTAAGCAGAAGGCTGGATGAAAGAGGTAACACTCATCTTTGAAAAACAAGTTATAATAAGTTATTTTCCGAATTTGAAATATAACTTTACATTGAATTTAAATTTTTTATATCCAAACATTAATTTTCAAATAAATAAAAAAATTATTCTAAAATCATATTTTTATGATCACACGAGTCTGCATATTTGGCTTTCACTAGATGCTACTGAGTGGATTCTTTGTCTGAATCCAAGAAAGTGGAATCTAACTACTTCACCAAATGTCAATAATTAGGAACCAAAGACACGAGTCAACCTTTGAATTGGTCTATTTTTAACTATCTTCACACCAATTATAATTTAAAGATGCTACTCATATATAAATGTGTTATTAATAACATTTTTTTAAAGCAAATTTACCACTAGACAGTGTCTAGCGGCCTTTTATTAAACATAAAAAATATCAATAGAGACAAGTACAAGCAAGGGGGCCTAGACTTTACCTTACTAATCCTAATGAAGTACCTAACTTCTGCTACCTAACAAACATGAAGAAAATAAGAGCTAGAGAGAACTAAGTATTTTCTGATCATCACAGAGTTTGTAATATACTCCATGATGATATTACAAATGAGGATGTTTAAATAATGTAAAAATATGCCAATCAAGAAGAAAGTTGAGTTATTAGCCTCAAACTTTCTATTACAAAAGCATGAATTAAAAAAGATTGATTGCCCATCAAAAGTAACTTGAAGTATTTTTCTCTTGTCTTCTTCTTCAAACCTATCCAACAACACTTGATAATTCATACCTTCTTTATGGATTTATTGGATCTAGTTGAACCTATTGATAATGTCAAATGGTTTTGCTTTGCCTGTCGCATCGGTAGGTGCCTTGGAACAAACTCCTCAATCATTTTACCGTCCCAACTATGTTGCCTTCCATGTGTCTTCTTTTTGCTTTTGTTGCTTCCACTTCTTTGTTGCCTAGGTGATATATCTCTTTCCCTAGCCACTCTATCAAAGCATATGTCCATCATATTGTCTTCCTCATCTTCATCAAGAGAATCCTCACTCAAATCAATTGTATTTGGCACTAATGCCCTTGACTCATTCTTCTTTGCAAGCACACATTTAGGCACAAATGCGGGAGCTTCTGGACTTAATTTGCTATTCAAAGCAGGTGGTGAGACCTATTTTTCTTAGATCAAATCGTTGTCATTCCCTGTTAACCTTACTTGCTTTCCAATAGTCTTCAATAAAGCATCAAAGCTATTCGAAGATAATAGGTCTCGTGAGGCATTACTAATATCTTGCCTCTTCTCACTGTCATGAAAATTTTCAGTCAGACCCTTTTCACTACATGGAGAATTATTTTGACTAGTCGGGGAAAGGATCCGACTACTAGTTATTTTTTGTGTGCAACCAGTGTCCAGTTTTTAGTTGGATTTTGGTTTTCAACTTGCAAAACATGCTGCCCAGAATTTTCAGCATCTTCAACATCATATATATCCATTAGTTTTTGTCGTGAATCCATTAATTTTTGCCCTGAACCAACTCGCGGCGCATCAACCTCAACTCTTGGTGTCCCCTCTGCATTTTTAGTTGCATTAGACATCAAATTCAACCCAACTTCTTTTGATTGCACATCATTAGTAGCAGCCTGTTGATTATTGCAATCACTTTTGTTTTTGGTAGTTGTTTAAACACCATTATTACTTGTATCAACATCCATTGAGTCTGCACGATTTTACTCAGAAGTGGCAGCAACCAATTGTTGATCTAAAGAAGTAGCTTTACTTTGATCGACATCTACAGACTTTCTTTTTTCATTTAGTATTTCTCTCGCATCGCCTTGATACTTTTCACTATTAGTAGTACCTTTTAAAGCAACTTCAATGGTATCATCAATTTGTTTGTCATTTTGATTTCTTTTCGAGATCAAACGATAACTATCTTCATCATGACCTTGGTGCTTACAATAATTGCAATACAAAGGTAGATTATCATATACAATCTCCTGAAAAACCTCAATCAACTTACCAGATTTTCCATCCACAAACTGCAACCTTATACGATTTGGAAGTGTTTCCATTAGATCAAGTATAACCTTGACCTTAGCCATGCTAGGTCTTGACTTGATTTGAGTAGCTTATTATAGCTATTGGCTTCCCAACTGCTGATACTATAGACAACAGATACTTCTTTGCAAACAATTCCGGAGATAAGTTCGGTAAAGAAATTCAAACCACATCTAACGTTGTTTCCTCTTTAGGGTTATATCCAATGGACCATGGAAAAACCCTACATTGGTGCTCCTCTCCATTGTAGAGAAAATAATTAACTGAGCGAGATAAAACTAGTACATAATTTTCATATTGATCAAACATCAACAAAATTTGTCTTGGAGCAAGTAAGCTTATTAAACAATTGCTTTTGGTACCAAGATGTTCCAGTAAAATTGACCTTAATACCTTCAAATTTGGCGCACCATGGGATAATTTAAACACCACTGCTTGATGTAATTCCTCTTCTATCATAAAGTCTTGCCTCTCCTCCATTGAAAACGTGATAGTAGGTTCTCCATGAATTATTTCAATTGATTTTATGATTGTTTTTGAGTTAATTAGGACAGATTGTTTAGGATTTATAGTATTGGAATTGAAAAGAGTGACGTACACTACAAGAAAAAGCCTTAATTAAGACCAACATTTAAGGACGAGTCTATATTCTTGTCTCTAAAAGTATATCTATTAGGACGAGATTATATTTCGGTCCTTATTGAAATATTTTATAGGGAAGGTATTAAATCCGGTCCCTAAAAAACATACTAACTCGTCCCAAAATGTAATTAGAGGCATTGGGGCATGAGCGGGAGATTTTTTCGATAGATGAAAATTTTTGTTTTAACAAAAAAATTTGGGCACGGAAAAAATAGTACTAAAAGTAAAAGGAAAAATACTCAATTTCTTATAATCTCTTCAGCTCACCACTAAAAAAAAGAAGATCTCCACTGAAACACTTTTGCTCACCATTGAAACTCAATGTTCTCTACCTTAATCTCAACGATTCTCTACCCTAATCTCAACATAATACTCTGCACTTAGATTGATAGTGGTGTATTCTTCGTTGTGTTGTTTTTGTCTACCCTAATCTCAACGTCACTCTTACATTAAATCAACAAAGGTTTCTTCTTCTTCATCGATTTGCTAATGCTCTACTCGAAAAAAATTCCATCGCAGTAGGTTTCTTCTTCTTCATCGATTTGTTGCTGCTCTGCTCAAAATAAATTCCATTGCAACTTTTTGAGACAAAATTTCAGGTAGGTTCATCTTCCAATCGAGTTATTTACTTTCTTCCATAAGTTATATTGATGGTGTTTTTTTCGTGTGCATTCAAGTAACTGCTTCTTCCTCTTTTTTTAACATTAAATAGGTTAATGATTTCATTTGTACAATCAGTACAAAAAAATATTGGGTGTAGAGATTTTGTGAGCGATTTACTTATAAAATCCAGACATATACATGTATATGAATTGTAATTGAATAACTCATCTTCTTGGTTACAAGTAATTATTAGAAATTCCAAGTATAAAACATAGATGTGAAACACTGATTTGGTTCTTGTGGAATTATATGTTGAAGTAGGATTATCGAAGAACCTTTTGTTTCAATTCTAAATGACTCTATTTCACTGTTTATAGGTCTTACCTATTCACAATAATAGGGTATAATCTAGTCTTTTTGTTTAAGTATTCACCGACATTTCATTAAATATAAATATAAATTCCCAAGTGCTTCTTTAGATTGATTAGTTTAAATTACAATGATGAATATCATTTAATTCTAATTACAGATTCAGAGATTAGTTAAAACTCATATTCAAATTTATATATGTGTTATTCTAGATGTACTGTGATTTATTAAGGGATGGGTCCCAAGTTGGCTGGACATAACCATAAACGTTATATCATATTGTATACCTTAATAACAACCACTACAGTGGTTCGGATCACCCTGAGAGTGGTTGCTTGTTTGAAGAACTAAGATCCCATGAATTGTGGATGGTTTGTCCAACATGAAAAAATTGCCGACAATTTCAAAATTACTGCCTAAGGCGATCATCTGTTACATTGAAATCCAAGTTTAATTCCAACGAAAATCTTAAGAAAAAGTTGTAGAAGGTACTATTAGATGGCAATTTTTTCCATGAAGTATGCAACTTGGTAGCCTTCCTTTAATAGTACATAATGTCCACGTCTTCCGTCTTCAATATCAAAATAGTGTTTCTACGGTTGAGGTTGCTAGTGTCTTGACTGTTGAACGCTAATCATGTCAAAAAATTATTAAAGAATCATGTTTTAGATGCACTTTTTTGAAATCATTATCAATGCACCATTCACTACCATAGGTAGTCATTTTTTTTTAGTTTAATGACCTTTAGGAGGGTCAGGGGATGAGAAGCACCCCCTGGCCTTATTATTTCATAATAAATTCAAAATACAAAGAGGGGACATAAACCTTACCTCGAACCCTATAGTGGTTTGTGAGTCGGTCATCCTACTAAGAATAACTAACTCAATCCCCATACTACTAAAGAAACCTAGATAATATGCATCTATTAAGAAGACTCATCTCAGTACAATAGTTTTAGGAATGCATAAATGAGGGAGACACTCCCCTCACAAAATAAGCAAAACAAAAAACAAACATCTATAAGACTCTTCAAAAAAGCTAAAACTAATCTAGAAACAGCCTAGCTGAAGAGTATATAGTGACAACGAAGGGAAGTTCAAGGAGGTTTTTTAATTCTCTTTTTTTTTCTCCTTCTGAAGCTTGCCATGCCTATTTTGTCAAGGTCAAAGTAAGATTTAACTTCTTGTGGTAGTTCCTGTTTGGTGAAGTATACCTGAGGAGTGTTGCACTGGTGACTGTGTTTTGATAAGGCATCTGCAGTGTAGTTACCCTCTCTATAGATATGAGTGCACTTATAGGCATGGAATTTATTGATAACATTATGGAGCTTGTGAATGAATTGTCTGGTGGACCATGTGGGCTGTGATAACTGCTTGATCAACCTGGTTAGGATCTCTGAGTCGACTTCCAAAAATATCCTGATGTACCCCATGTGAAGACACCATGACAGACCAAAGATAGTTATTTCAATTTCTGCATGGTTATTAGAACCTTGTCACATAGAAGATTCAAAGGCAAAAATAATATCTCCCTTTGCATTTCTTTGGATGCCCCCAATACCAGTTCTGCCAGAATTCTCAAGTGCATTGCCATCAGTGTTAAGCTTGACAAAAAAAACCGGGACGCTTTTTCCAGCACAAAGTGGTCACCTTGATATCATGAGTGCAATTTTCTATCATGAGAACAAGGCCAGTCTAGTTGGAAGGCCAGTTGATGTAAGGAAAAGCATTGGTAAACGATTTAGTCAAGATCAATGAAAATTGGTTTAAATATCATAGTGCTTCTGTGCTTTACTGAGTGGTAATAGCATGGGTGCAGGAAGGAATAGTCAACATCTCACTTTAGAAATGTATAGTTAGTATTCTGGTTCAGGTAACTATAGTCAGTGTTCTTGTTATGGCCCTTTTAGGTAGCAATTGAAGTTGTTGTCCTATTAAAAACTGTTGCTATCCAAAAATTGATCCGAGTTTCAAAGACCTCATGGCTAAGATCTTCAACATGTTATATCAGTGATGCATTATAGCTCGTAATGCATAAATGAATTGCTTCTATGCAACTATTTCTTTGAGATCTACTGTATATGTGTGTGTATTACAGATGACTAGTTTTTGTTAGTGCTGAATTGGAAGAAAAATAAAAGGCAAAAACATTAGAAGTCTTTTGAAGCTCTAACTCTGTATATATTTTTCTGTGCTGGGTTTTGTGAATATTGTGACTATTGCATTATTGGTTAAATGGTACACAATTCTCCAATATTGAGTTACTTATTATTGGGTTTGAAGTCTTTTAAGGTTGGATTCTTGTTTGTTTATAAGTACTGTTTTGTGGATAACCTATCATCCTATCCAAAGTCCTAATCGACTTGACAGATTGCCATATAGTAGATGACTTCTTTAATTTTTTGATTCCTATGTTAAAAGGTCTCACTTGATAATGCATGTATTTATGGTTAATAGTGATTGCATTTTCTGAAGGAGAAAAAATAAACTGTAAGGCAACAATCATTGTTACAAGCTTCAGTTTTTCGTAGTATATGCATCCAAAGCCTGTCTAATTCAGTGTTCTTGTATTCTCACAGCTTTGTTTATATTTTGGCTATTACCTGAAGGAAATTAGATTGCTTTTGAGGTAAGATGTTTAACTATTTCTGGTGTGAAATTTACATAGGTTATTATACAAAAAACTTCTAATGTGCATGTTATTTGTATACCTTTCACTCTTAATTGATAGATGAAAATAAATGATATTTAGCTGAATTCCTTTTATGTTGAACAATCATTATGAAAGATGAAGACTATGTTAGAGAAGTTGGATGTCCTTTATGGAAGATGAAAACTATGTAAGAGAAGTTGGATGGACTTTATGAAGTCTATATGTTGTGGTGTAAAATTTTGATTGGTGTGTTGTTTAATGCTTTTTTCCGGAGTTTGAAACTAAAGCCTTCAATGGTTGAAATTATATCTCTCAGTTTAGTTTTACGTTGGTATATGTTGCGCTTGTTAATGTCCGAAATGAACTTAATCTTAACGAGGCGTGCATAAGGTTTGTTATCTCCTAGTAGGTTACCTGCTATAAGTTAGCTGCAAATTGTTGCTTCCTATAGTGACTATAAATTAACAGTTACTAATTTGCTGGTTTTAGTCTAGAATCATGAGTATTTCCATGTTAATATGTCATAGTTTGCTGTGATTTGGATGCTCAGTTTGTGATTGGTAGAGGGTGTTTTATACACTACCGTTATATGATTCTTGCATTGTTCTGTATCCTTCAAAAGAAAAATCTATTTTGATGTGGATGTTGGGTGCTTTCTGTAATATATCCAACTAGGTATATATGTTGTTTTTTGGTAGCACATGTGAAATATTACAATAACAAGCAAAAGAGTACAACTTAATGAGCATCTAGAGTTCCTCAACCACCTTCTAGGAAGGGTGTCTTAAAATCACTAGATCTCGAGAAAAACTAGTTACAAATTAGTTGTATAAAACTACGACATTTATGCCTCTGAAACATATCTATTCTTCTCTCAGTTCCTTTTGTATTTGTGCAGTAACAAATTCAACATTTACATTCTGGTAATTAAAAACTCTCTTGTTCCTTGCTATCTAGGTGTAATAGACCAATGCACTCCAAACTGCTGCGATAACTTCCTTTTGAAATTGCTTCGACCTCCTTTTGATCCATTTAATTGTTTCGTAAACTCATATGCATGGTAATTGAACCCCTAGACATGTACACATCATGATTTTCACACCATTAATCCACCTGCATTCCATAAACAAGTGTTGTTGTGTTTCCAGTACCCTCTCATCACACAAACAACCATTTCAATCCTCCGCTGAAATGCTTATTTTTATCAATCTCTTGTGAGTGAGTAGCCTCCTTTAACATGCCAGCCATGTAATAAATCCTTGTCTTGGGAGCATGACAGAGTTCCAAATTAAATCTGCCTATTTTAATTTCGTGACTGGATTTAGTAGAGCTTGATAACTTTGAGATACTGTGTAGGAACTATTACGAGTGAGAGTATACCTTTCATCTTGAGGTAAGGTATTATTAATCCCACTAAGTTTCTTAGGGACACAAACATTATCCCAAGCTACCAATGCTACTTTTCTCTTTTCCACAGTTGCATTCCATAAGAACTCCCTAAACTTCCTATCAATCTACTTTAAAACACTTTGAGGTAAGATAAAGCCTGCTTCCCAATAATTATGAATGGAAAAAGGCACTTGCATAACTATATGTAATCTTCCTGTATATGACAAATGCTTAGAAGAATTAGCTTGTATTCTTGCTATAATTTTATCCACTAGTTGTTGGCAATCCATCTTTGTCCCCTTCTTTGAGGTAAATTGCAGTCCCAAATACTTGATAGGGAGAATACCTAGTGTGAACCCAGTTCTTTCCAGAATCTGGATGGAATTTGAAATCGGGTAAAGCACTCATTTTGTTCAGAATTCTTGACAAATATTTCATTACCATGATATGTTGTTGTTGTTTGTATTATACCAATAGTTTTTTACCCTTTTTTCAAAATTTTGTACTTGCAGATTTTGAAGATTGAAGTTTGATAAGTCAAGATGCAAGTTTAGAAGATGCACAAGAACTTGATATATATCATAGTCTAGCTCAAGATATTTCCTAAGTTTTTGTGAAGGGGTTGAGCAAATATTGAAACTAACTTTAATTATGGGATGTTAACCATTTTATTGTAATTAATAACACTCTTTCTATATATATATATATATATTATCATTTTGTATCAAGATTTTCAGTAGCGATTTAATTTTTTGGGATGAAAAATACTTTTTGTGACATAAAGCTTGGATTGTTGTTTTCAATTAGAGACCATAAATGTTACTTGTCTCTAAAGGATATTCTAGGACAAGAAATGTTACTTGTCCCTAAAAGATATTCAAGGACTAGAAAATTTTTGGTCCTTAAAGATAATCTAGGACTAGTTAAGTATTGGTCCTTAAAGATCATCTAGGATGAGTTGGTTGTTTGTCGAAAAGATTTAGCGACTGCAATAAATCACTCTATTAGGATCAGATGTGTGTTCCCTAACTATATATTGTGACCTTCCTTTTTATTTGTCTCTAAATGAAGTTTACGACTAGTATGTTTAACCCATCGCTATTGACATTTTGCGTCGGAGCCATCAAGGATGGGTGGCGACCAACTATTTCCCTTCGTAATTGATCTTCTGGGACCATATTTACACTTCTAGGGACCAGATCTCCCTTCCTGATAGACCGTTTTTCTTGTAGTGGTATGTGATGGATTTGGGTGGTGGGGCGGGCTGGACAGCCTCGAAAGGAGGTCGTCCAGTGGCTGTATAGTTGCGCAGCTGCTGCCTACGTAGGAGCCACAAGAGAAAACCCTAGGTCGGTTAAAGGGATAAGTGATGAATACTTTTTTTTTCTATCGCAACTTCGGCATAGTTTAAGCAAAATCGAAATTTGTATTTTTGATTTGGATTGTGGTTGTAGGGAGTTATTTGCACTTTGCCCTATTTTCTTTAATTTTTATTCTTAGAGATAAATATTTATTTAAAGATGAATAAATTCATATTTCTGCACCATAAAATTTCATAAGTTATATTCCATTTTCTTTAAATAATTTACCCCCCACTGAACATAAGTTCGATTTCTAAGACAATTTATTTTTAAAAACAAAAATAAAATAACAATCCATTTGAAATGCTAAGGGCAATTAAATGACGTCGAAGTGGACTTTTAATCCCACCAAACTATCTCATTGTAAAAGTACTACTCCCTCTGTCTCAATTTATATGATTTACTTTTCTTTTTAGTCAGTTTCAAAAGAGTGAAACAATTTAACTATAAAATGTTTATTTTACCCTTAATGAAATGATTTATAACCAAACAAATTGTTATCATTCATTTTAGAACACAAGTTTTAAAAGTTTTCCTTACTTTCTTAAACTCTATGCCGAGTCAATCTACCTCACATAAAGTAGGACGGAGGGAGTAGTCTATATAAGAACGCCCGTGCTGAGCACAACCCAACATTGCAGGTTAATTGTTTCAGTTCATATAAACAGGAACAAAAAACATCATTTGATCAATGCTAGATTAACTCCAAAGTATAAATTGAAGTTTGGTATATCTCGATTACCAACAAATTAAATAAGATACATCAATTGCACACCCAAGAAAGAGAGATTAAATGACATAATTTGTCTGTTGGAATCATGCATCAATAAGATGAAAAGAATGTAAGGTTGGAAGAAAAGAACAAAAGAACATGAGTAGTTTATAAAGAAGTGGTCATCCAATTCACCTTTGTTTCGATGTCTAGCTTTATTCTCTCTTTTTCACTCTGCATGCACATGACAAAAAATTAATTAGCTGACCAGGATCATTGACATATACCACTTAACATCAAACTGAAATAACAATAAACATGTGATGTAAGACATTAAACACCGGCTTTGGCACCATCCCGTAGTTCTTTCACATACAAAAGCCAACAATAACAATAAATTGTCAAGATCTAAACTAGAATAAAATCAACAACAACCTTCTTTGGGACAATTTTCTGATTTATAGTAATAAACTTCAAACTATTACAACTAAGAATAGAAATACGAGTGCTGAAATGAACTACACTACTGGGATTCATAGATGAGCTTCATATCAATTGATTCCTTTCTTCTTCTCTCTTGGTTGTTAGACTTATAACCCCCTCGTCTGAGCTGGTAGCATCATAGCCCTTTAAGCTCATTAAACAACTTCCAATCGCAATCGTCTATTGAATGGATTGTTATTACTCTTCCGCCCCCCCAAATCGAAACCTCATAACTACAGAACTTTATTTGCTCTTTTATTTGAAAGCATAACATACTCGTCGGCATCAAATAATCCTTGTCCTCAAGGATTAGCTATGAACTCTGGAAACTTAGCCTTGATGAAGTCAAAATCCTCCCAGGTAGCATCTTCAGGAGGTAAGTTAGACCATTGGATCAGGAGTTTAACAGCAGTTGAATTTTCCCTCGGTACCAGTTGTCTCTGCAAAATGGCAACAGGCTTGACAAGGAATTGGCCCTCAGCATTAGTCATGGGCAGGGTTGATTGAACCACTACTCTAGAACCAACCTTTTTCTTCAGAAGTGAAACATGGAAGACAGGATGCACCTTGGAAGAAGGTGGAAGAGCTAGCTTGTAAGCAACTAGTCCAATCCTGCTGATCACCTGATAAGGCCCATAATATTTTGAACTCAACTTAAGGTTCTTCCGCAGAGCTAAGGAAGTTTGCCGATAGGGTTGCAACTTCAAATACACCATATCACCAACTTGGAACTCCCTTTCAGTTCTATGACGATCAGCAAAATACTTCATCCTCTCCTGAGCCTTGTGAAGATTGTCCTTTAATAATTTTTGCATTTGTTGTCGATGCATAATCACATCTTCAGCAGCAGGCACCACAGTGTCTAAGAGAGGCCCAAGAGACAGTTGAGGCGGAGAATAACCATACAAGGCTTCAAAAGGGGTGCATTGGAGACTACTATGGAAGTTAGTGTTGTACCACCATTCAGCAAAATATAACCACCTCTTCCAATTAGTAGGTCTGCTACTAGTCATACATCTCAAATAAGTTTTAATACACCTGTTTACCCTTTCTGTTTGGCCGTCTGTTTGCGGGTGGTAAGCAGAGCTATAGGACAATTGAACCCCTTTTAATTTGAACAAATTAAAGCTTGCCAAAAATTGCTAAGAAACACCTTGTCTCTATCAGTGACTATAGAAGTAGGGGTACCATGTAAGGTCTGAACCCTCTTCCAAAACTTATTAGCCACAATAGTTGCAGTATAAGGATGAGATAGGACTATGAAATGGGCTGATTTAGTGAACCTGTCAACTACCACCAAAATGACATCCTTCCCTTGAGACTTAGGCAACCCCTCTATAAAATCCATACTAATATGAGTCCATGCTTGGTTGGGAATAGGAAGTGGTTGAAGGAGACCAGGATATGCTACAGCCTCATCCTTGCTCCTCTGACAGATATCACATTCGGCAACATAATTGATTACCATCTGTTTCATAAGAGGCCAATAAAACACCCCGGATAACCTTTTAAGTGTTCCTAACTGACCGGAATGACCCCCTAATGGTGAGCTATGAAAAACATGTAGTAGTTGTTGTCTTAGTGTGCCAGTAGATCCCACATAGATTTTTCCTTTCTTCCGCAAGATTCCAGATTGATAGTGCCACAGATTAGGACCTTGTAAGTCTACCACCAACTGAGTAATAAGATCGGAAGCAAACGTGTCACCTTCATAACTAGTTGTGATGTCTCGCACCCAAGTTGGAATCGATGAGCTGATAGCTTGTAATTTAGCATGCAACGAAATTGTTTCTTCTTCTTGCACCTCTTCAAATTGTCTAGAAAGAGCATCCGCAACTCGGTTCTCAGCCCCTCTCTTGAACTTAACTTCATAGTCTAAGCCTAACAACTTGGTAAGCCCTTTTTGCTGGATAGCTGAAGTAACTCGCTGATCAAACAAGTATTTTAGGCTGTGGTGATCAGTTCTTACCACAAAGTGTCTATACTGTAAGTAGTGCCTCCACTTGTCTATAGCACTAAGCAAAGCCATGTACTCTTTCTCATAAATAGACCTGCCCTTATGCTTCATAGCTAATACTTTGCTGAAATAGGCCACTGGCCTCCCTTTTTGCATGAGAACCGCACCAATTCCAGAGTGACTTGCATCTGTTTCAACTACAAATTCTTGAGAATAATCAGGTAGGGCAAGGACTGGGGTGTTAGACATAGCGTCCTTCAGAGCCAAGAAGGAAGTTTCAGCCTCAACACTCCACTTAAAACTGTCTTTTTTTAGGAGATCAGTAAGTGGTCGACATATTGTACCATAGTTGGCTACATACTTCCTATAGTATCCCGTCAGCCCTAAGAATCCCCTCAAAGCTCTCAAGGAAGAGGGTCTGGGCCACTGCACCATAGCCGCTACCTTTTTAGGATCAATAGCTACCCCATGAGCACTAATGACATGACCAAGATATTCAACCTGATTCATCAGAGCCTGGAATATGGCTGGGGCATTAGTAAGCCCAAATGGCATCACTCGAAACTCATAGTGCCCCATATGTGTCCTGAATGCTGTCTTAAACACATCATCAGATTTCATTCTAATCTGATGGTAACCAGCTCTTAAATCCACCTTCAAAAATATCGTTGAGCCATATAACTCGTCCAATAGGTCATCTACAATGGGTATGGGATATTTGTCTTTTACTGTAGCCTTATTCAACCCTCTATAATCTACACAGAACCTCCAAGTCCCATCCTTCTTTTTCACTAGCAATGCAGGTGACGAAAAAGGCGATTGACTGGGCTGAATAGTACCATGTGCCAACATATCCTTCACTTGTTTCTCCAGCTCCTCTTTTTGAAAGTAATTGTACCTGTAAGGCCTTAAGCTAACAGGCAATGATCCCGGCTTCAACGGAATTGAGTGATCTAAACTCCTCACTGGTGGTAAACCTTTAGGTTCGGCAAAAACATCTTCAAATTGTTACAGCACCACTTTTATTGGTTCTTCAATGGTTTCCTGCTCAGTAGTTGTGTCCATGCTGACCATGAACAAGTGAGCCATCAAAGTCTGACCCTTCCTAATCAGTTTTCCCATCGTACTACCGCTAATCATGTGAATACTTCCCTCTTCAGGAATAGCATGCAACACCACTTTATTGGTCTTTTTTCCAATAGTGACACTCCTCTTCTCATGGTCGAACTTGGTGGGGTTGTATTGTTTCATCCAGTCATTCCCTAGGACTATATCACACCCTCCCAACTTGATAATCCTTAGATCTTCTCTGAATGATTTCCCTTCCATCTTCCAGCTGAAACTCGTACAAGTAGAATTACATAACAAATAGTTACCATCAGCAACAGTGACTCTCATAGGAGAGTTATAAGATTCCACATAACTTGTTTCCATCACATCTTATGAATCAATAAAGCTATGAGTGCTTCCTGAATCAACCATCACAGTTAGATTCCTATTCATAGCTACTCCTTTTACTAGAATGGTATTCACCCCATTGTGATTGCCAGACAAGGCACTCAGACAAATAGCCTCTTGCATCTCCTGTTGGATTTCCCCTTCAATTATCACATCAGTTAGGGCTTGCTCCTCTATTATTTCACTAGTTTCAGTAGGTGTTGCCCAAGCGGCTTGCCCATCTTCAGTGATTCCCTTGATGCAATTCAACTGTCTATTCTTACATTTATGCCCTGGAATATACTTATCTCCACATCTGAAACAAAGATGGTTGTTCGTCCTATATTCGTAAACTTCTGGACTCAACTGGTAAGTGGTTGGTCTAGTGGAAGTCATAGTTGATGGTTTTGGGGTAAAACTACTCACAGGAGCCTTGATAGGTCTAGTATCAGTTTTGTCCTTCTTAAGAGCTACTTCTATGGCCTTCTCTTGCATCCTGGCTTGTTCAATTGCAAAGCTGAGGGTAGTGGGCTTAAATATCTTAATAGCATACTTGATCTCCTCTTTGAGTCCTCCCATGAAACTAGACAGGAAATGAGCTTCATTCAAGGCCGGATTTCTTATCAACATCTCTGCTTTGAGATCCTTAAACCTTCCCAAATATTCATCTACAGATCCAGTCTGATTCAACTTGTTAAAGACTTCCACAACATCCTCCATTAAAATTTCTCCAAACCTAATACGTAATTCTTCTTTGAACTCTACCCAGGTCAATACCCCTACACTCAGTACCATAGAGTTATACCATGTTTCAGCTATTCCATTAAGATAGAGTGTTGTTGCTTCAACCTTCAAGTTGTTAGCAGTTCTATGTAAATTAAAGTACCTTTCGCACTTTCTGAGCCATACCTTAGGCTGGTGACCTTCAAAACTGGGCAATTCCCACTTAGGAGGGTGGATGAGAACTCCCTGGTGCCTCAGATTCCTATGTTCTTGTCCTGGAATGGGTAAAATGTCATCCCCTTAAGGAATGTTCAGATCAGCAACTACTGGTCTCCTTTCCAATGCAGTTAACCTTTCCAAAATTTGTTCTAAAGCTCCTCTGATTCCCACACGTGTTTCACTGATCTCACGATTACTATTAGCTAACCTTTCCATAGTTTCTTCATGTCGATTCAGTCGATCGTCCATGGATTTGAATCTAGTACCATCCGCCATTATAGATCTTCACGCACAGGTCGCAGAAGCTAGGCTCTGATACCAATTTTCAAGATCTAAACTAGAATAAAATCAACAACAACCTTCTTTGGGACAATTTTCTGATTTATAGTAATAAACTTCAAACTATTACAACTAAGAATAGAAATACGAGTGCTGAAATGAACTACTCTACTGGGATTCATAGATGAGCTTCATATCAATTGATTCCTTTCTTCTTCTCTCTTGGTTGTTAGACTTATAACCACCTCGTCTGAGCTGGCAGCATCATAGCCCTTTAAGCTCATTAAACAACTTCCAATCGCAGCCGTCTATTGAATGGATTGTTATTACTCTTCCGCCCCCCATATCGAATCCTCATAACTACAGAACTTTATTTGCTCTTTTATTTGAAAGCATAACATAAATCCAGTGAAATTCCACAAGTAGAGTCAGGGAAAGGTAATTCGGGTTCGTTCTCTTTTTACTTCGAATTACAACCAGAAAACATCAATTAAAGTAGTGCGACTTAAGTTTACGAAAGTCCTACTGAATCTTGAAATCCCCTTTAAACCCATTTCCTAAAATCTCAAAATCGCTCAAAAATGATCTTACCGGAGAAGAAAACATTCATATTAATTCGATAAATAAATTAAATATGCAGAATGAGCCTCACTCTCCTTCAAAAAATTGTCATTTCAGGTGTATTTTCTGCCGTTTCTGATTGGTAAAATTGAAAGCATACAAAACTTGTGTAAAAGTTAGCATCTCTTTTCAAGAAAATCTAAATCCAACAAAAGGCCCATATGCTAAAATGCCAAAAAAAAACTAAAAATAGTACCTCAAATCACAAAGATGAGAACTTTAGGAGGGCTTGCTTCAATACGAATTCAATTTTATATCTATTTGTACTAAAAAATTGAGTAATTGCAGGAGAGACGATAAATTTAAAAGGAAGAATTCATATGAGGGAAGAAAAGAATTACAATGGCATCTCTCTTTGGGAATAGCAAAAGTTTGGATGGGGGAAATTGACATATACTTGGATAAAAAGGGATATTTTAGAATTAAATCAAGTTAATTTATTTTTTTATGCAGGAGGTACAAATATGTCAAGCAAAAATTAAAGTTAAAGCAAATATGTAACACAGATGGAGCATCTGAAGGTAATCTTGGACCTAGTTCGGCGGTATTATGTATTAGGGATCATGATGGTAATTTGATAGTTGCTAAAGGTTTCAAACTCCCAGACACGACAAATATGGTAGCAGAAGCTATAGCTATAAGGAAGAGTCTAATTTATTATAGTGAACATGTTATTCTTGAGACAGACTCTTTTAACAATGGTTCATATCTTAAAGGGTGAATGGGATGTACCATGGAGTGTAGCACTCGAAGTTAATGACATCAGAAGGTTGAGAGGGGTGGTTTCAGCAAGAGTAAAGCATTTCTTTCGAGAAGGAAATACTCTTGGTGATTTTTTTAGTAATCTAGTTTTCTCTTTTGCAGGTGATTTTCAAATTAATCATTTCCGGGATATACCTAGCAAGGGAAGAAAGCTACTCAATCTAGATAAGCAAGGCACACCATACATAAGGAGACAGATACAAGAATACAAATAACAGCAGCCTCAAAATTCAAGACCTTTTCTGGTTATGCAGAGTATAGTTAAGCTAATCCTTGAAGTAAATTCAATAGATTTGTGTACTTACACCTGGTGAGAGCCAAATCAAAGTATTAGCTTCTTGTGAATCTGCAAGAATCAATAAAGGGAGGTTGCATATAAATTTTCTTATTCATAGTGGTAGTATTAACTAATTAGAGACTCTAATGGTTGTATCAATCCCATTGGAATTCAACCCCTTGAGCCTTTGAAAGGTTATTGATACTATGATGAAATGGAGAAGAGGCTCAAATACTTTATTGCTATTTCATAAAGTTCTAATCTGCAATGTTTAAATGAGATTTATGTGGAATAGCAACTCAAAATTAGACAATAAGTGTATAAATTGGATCAATCAATCAGATCACAAATTACCTGCAAGCTTGTTGGATTCTGAACTTGAAGGTCGTCCATCAGGGGAAGTGCTTGGATTGTGTCTCCATTCATGGGATTGAATCGACATATTCTTGGAGTTTCGATCGATAATGAAGGGGGAAGTTGAAGTGATGGAAGGCTTCTTGAAGTTTCCTTTTTTACTACTGATGGATGAGTTTTTGTCCATTTGTCTTTGATGCATTTTATTTTTTATTTTTTTATTATTTTTGGCGTTATTTTCTTTGGATTAAGCCTCTGTGGGGTTGAATCTTATTTGTTTTTAATAAAAAGTGGCTATGCCACAACCTTCAAAAAAAAAAAGAAGAAGTTGAATACCTGAAATACCATTATATATAGCAGCTAGTTAGTATTGATGACAAATTTGGTACTTTCTAAAAGGGACCCTTTTTTTTGGAAATTTGAAGTATAGTACAATCTAAACATATGACTGTACAATTAAGCTTATACAACACTTAAATAAAAATCCAAAAATACCCCCAACTCCAGTTAAAAAAGGAGTTCAAACTCTCCTTTGGGAAAAGGATTCCCCATAAACTTGTCTCGAAAAGTCACTTACACGCTTTAACTATCATGACGACTTATTACACACTTTTACTACTTAAAATTAAATTTAATACCACCCGGTTATGTGCAACACCACTCTCATAGTATATGGTGTATTACACTCGCTGCCAAATCAGCGCCATGTCAGAAATTGTATATTTTTACTTTCTTTTCTTTATTACTTAACTTTTATTTTATTAATTATATTTTACACTAATTAATTCCTAATCAAAAACGTCCACCAAAGCCCCGTCGATTGAAACCTCCCAAAATTTAACTCCTTTTTGAAGTAATTTATTTCTTGGTTGTTTCTTGTTATTGGTTTATTTTAAGCTTAATGGGGTGTGAAGAAGATGAGGATGGTGGGGTGTGAAGAACAAGAGATGTAGGGGTGGGGTTTAAGAAATATTTTGATCTTTTTTTTTACACCCAGATAATTATCTGACGCGCATGATTTTTTTTTAATTATTATTATTTTATCATGTCAGCTTTAGGGGTAAATAAATTCACTTTTAAATAGCAGAGGTGTGTAATAGGTCGTCATAATAGTTTAAGCGTGTAACTAAATTTTCGCTACAAGTTCAAGGGGGAATCTATGTCTTTTCCATTCTCCTTTCTATATACGTATGTGTGTATATATATATATATATATATATATGTATGTATGTATATGTATGTATGTAGTAATGAGGGATGATGAACACTATAGACTTCTCACCATATTATATATATATATATATATATACTAGCCAAGTTGCATGTTGTTATGTGACTTTTCTGAAATTATCCGTGTTTGATCCACTCACTAGTCATATATTATGATAATAAAACAAAATTTAATTTAAATATGCAAGGACCATAGTCAATATATAGACAGCAGAACAAATTTGTACGTATTTTTTCTTACTATATTCTAAGTATGTGCATGCATGCACATCTCAATTTCCTTCATTCATAATCTTATTTTAATCACAAATTAACAGTAAATTAATAGTACACAAAGATCATAAAAGAGTGTAAATAATTTTTAATTAATAAATATTTCAGTTATATATATCATCCAGAAGTACAATATATCATGTATACAATTGACTTTCAATGTTGTAAATAAAAGAATGTAGTAATAAGAGTTAAAAAATGTCATCTCTTTGGAAGACATATGAACAGCAACAAATTAAATTACTGGATTATATTGCTTTGTTTATCTTCTAAGGACTAATGTAGTCAATCTTATGGTAAGAGCATGCACAATTTTGAGCACCAATATCCTCTCCAACACAAGGAGCTTCTGCTTTTCCGTC